>QVOB01018653.1:0-17512 GCA_014839585.1 Pseudomyrmex concolor | reverse complement strand
AAGATTTGTTAAATCGAAAGAAACCGTTCTTTTAGATTTAACAAATCTTGTTTAATCCAAAGAAATTATTTCATTGGAATAATTTTATTTTATATTGGAAATTTCTTTGGGGATTTAACCAAATTTGTTAAATCTAAAGAAACCGTTCTCTCTGTGCAGTCTTTATAGATTTTCATAAATAATTTTGCGATTACCCCCGCAGAAACCAGATGATCGCGAGACTTTTGTCAGCGTCACCGGCGCCGAATGTCGTCTTTCTTTCCTCATCGTTCCCCAGCAATTCCACCACGCGGGACTTGTACGGTAGCCGGCTACTAATTTCGACTTCATCAGCGGAGATAAGACTGGAATTTTTGTCGGTGCGAGGACCAGGAAAGCCGGCGCTTTCGGTTCGAGACAGAGTTCTCAATTTATCTCAGCATGCGACGCGATAATTCCGACGCTGGCTATCGCGCGACTGCGATAAATTACACAAAATAATTCGTCAAGAATGGCGTGACTGTTTTTTTTTCTTTTTTTTTTTTTTGCATCAACCGTAATAGCACCTTGGTAATAAAACTTAATAGCGACAGAGCGTAATGGCTTGATGATTACAGTCCGGAAAAGGGTTAAACACGAACGACGTAAATTAGTAGCCGTTCCCATAACGCGATACTCGGAAAAAAACCTTTTATCGAATTTATGCGCAAAACTCGAAATTTCTCGAAATATATATAAATACACTCAAGTTATTACTTTTGTACACTGAGAAAAAAAATGATTGATGAATCAACAAAATTTTATTTGAGCCAATCATTTGTCGCGATCAAAGATTATCAACCAAATATTTGTTAATCTAAAGAAATATTCTATTATCTTAACTCTAGTAGGTTTGAATTAAAAAAAAAGCACTTTAAGTAACAATTAACTGCGAACTAAATACAATTTGTTGAAAATGCAAGTATATTTTTTGTCAGTGTAGCATACGATTTTTGAACGAAGCAAAAATATAAGCTTGAGAATGTTAAAATGATAATTATTCGTCAGAGCTGAAATACTATGAAAAAAAAAAAAATAAGCCGTAAATAATATCCCACGGAAGAATAAAACGTAAAAAAAATCGCTCGTACTGGCTAAGTTTCCATCGTGAAAATTATCTTCGCCATTACAATCGTGTAAGCCTCCAGTGCGAAGGCGATCTCCTTTCAATCTCTCTCGCGCGGGGGTTACACACAAAGCGTGATTATATCTCGCGCTCTATCTTAACAACCGCCGTGGAGGGGAGACGTTACAAAAGTGACTTAATTTATGTATTCGCGGAAGGAAAATAATTGCGCGTATTAAATCTGATTATTTTATTGCTCGCGCTACATGCGTGGATGTGCGCTGGCCAATTGGGGCGCAGTGACGGGAGGACAGGAGGGGGGGAGGGAAGAAAGAGAGATATCTCTCTAATTGTGAGTATAAGTTTCGCGTTTTATTTAGTTTACCTGGAGTCTTCATGGAGTGCGGCCGCGCTCGCCAGCTACTAATTTCGGTTTCACCGATCGAGATAAGACCGGTATTTTTATCAACGTAAAACCGCCTCGCGTCGCCAAGTTCTTAATTTTCACCCTTTAGGACTCGTCCCGCCTTACTGACATTCCGACGCGGGATCGTTAGATGCGCTTACGAATGACCAATAAGCGGTCCCGTTTAATCGACACGCATCGTCAATAATGTAAGATTTGCCGGATATCAACTCGCCGATCACATTCGAGCCGAGCAATAATAATAATAAAGTCGCAGTACGTCTTGATACGCGAGAGAGAGAAAGATCGTCTACACGCCCAAAGGACGGAGAGAAGGCTCCGTCCGGAAATTTCACGTAGTCGCACAAATGTTCCTCAATTAAGAATAAATCGACGCGTTATCGCGTATCCTTCGTTCGCGACAAACTGAAACGCGAGCATTGCGATGTCGATTGGCGTCGCCTCCGTGTGTTTCCCGACGCAGTCCAATTTTATTTCTCGATATTTCTCCGGCGTTTCATTTATTGAGAAAGGGATCTATATCTGAACTTTGCATACGTAGCGTGTCATGAAATCATTTTTTTATAACATAAAATAATCGAACAAATATATATCGACTCTGTTAAATATAAACTAAATCAAGAAACAGAAAACTGTGACAGTTTTACGCTGGATGTAAAACATATTCCTGCACGTAAATCCGTCAGCGTACGAGTGTCAAAGTTTAATTTTTTGATTTTTTAAGTTTTAAGTTTTTGTAAAATAATCGTCTTTTTTAAACAAATGGTTTCAGTTTTACATTTTTAAAAATAGTTTTTATATTTCAATACTGTTTAATCTTCAAAGTAAATCAAAGTAAATTAAAAAAAAAAAAATCATTGCTCGCGAGACGATTTCGAAATTGTCGACGCGACGTTTGCGGCGGATGTAGTCAAAGAGAGATATTCGCGAAGGGCCTAATAACAATTAAAACGAATGATTAACACAGACGATACGCGCGCGCGCGCGAGCGATCATCGCGCGCTCCCTTCCTGCACACACTACATCAAGAAGCAAAACAACGCGCTATACACGAATCGTTAAACGAGGCGGCGGCGTCATTCCTTAGAGCCTGATGACAATCTCTCTCCGCAGGACCGGCTAGGTGTGGTCCTACGGCGGAGCCAACGGGTTTCCAGGAACGCGAGCCATTAGACCTTCTGGCTGGTGTTATAAATTGTACATCGTTTAATTAGGCTCTCTCTTCGCCGGGCCCCGTGTTAGGGACGGCTCACAGTTATTTACCATTTACTCCCGCAGCCCCTTATGTGGTATCTCGAAGCTACCGTGCATCAAATTGGATCGGAATTGGGAACGAAGGGCGGCCGCGTCTATAGAGAGTTGAAACGAAGCAACAGTTCAGAAGCGATTGTTGTGCAAATAATCGAATTCCTAATCATCATGCGACGGTTCTTCTTATCCACGTGAAAGTATCAATCAATAATTATATAGACAGAAATTATAAAATATCTCTAAAAAAAATACGCATGTAACGAAATTAAATATTAAAGGAATTTTGCGACAAATGCACGTTTCCACCTTAGAATCGAGGCGTTAAAGGCCATTCTACAATGAGTTGAAAATGTCTCGTTGCCAGTTGCGAAAGACAGCAATTACGAAAAGAAAAATATTATTTCTGGTTGCGCTTTGTCGTTGCGGTTGCTTAAAAAAAGAGTTTGTCAACTTTTAACTTTTGTCAACAGCAACTGGCAACCGCAGCACGTAAAATAATATTTTTCCCCTAGTAGTCGCAACTGGCGACGGGACATTTTCAACTCATTGTAGAATGGCTCTTGAAAAAACATCGAAATGTAATTCTTTCACAACCGGAAGAAGAAGATGCAAGAAATATAGTGTACGGCGACCTACAATCTAGTGTCGAAGTAATAAAACCGTCATCAACGGAGCTTATATATCCGTTCCCCGCGGAGAAGACACGAACATGTTCGGACGTAAAGCGAAATTTTCACACTCCTATTTCGCGACTCGCCCTTAATCGGATAAAACGACGGCGATGTGTGTAAGCAAGCGCACGATCTTACGTGTAAACAGAGGTCAATTAAGAAAGTCCTCGCTGGAGATCCACCTTCCTTTGACTCTCGCTCGAAAGCTCTAATTATTTCTTACTCACGGCGATCACTTCCGCACGTCCCACAATAATATAAGCGTAACTACTGCTGCCGGGAGCATCGCGCACTTAATTGGAATCCGATAAGCGCTTCCCACGTAGGTACGTACATACATATACACGCACAGTGTGCGTTTTCCCATTAATGTATCCAAGTGGCTAAGTACAGATTGTTTTGAAATTAAGCGTGACAAAAAGCAGAAGACAAAAACACGACGGTCGTCTCCGATATCTTCGACATTAGCCATTCAGTAAGAAGCGTCAGGGAAAATAATTAAGGAAACATTGTGTGTTATTTAAATATTAAAAAAAAAAACACACAAATAATTATCTGTGAAAAAAAAAACAAAGTTAGTTTTGTTATTAATTTCTTTAGCTTTCTCTTAAACTCGAAAGAAGAGAATTTTCACGCTTCTATTTCTCGCTCGTCTTTATTTAAAAAGAAAAAAATAAAAGACAAACAATAATAAAAACAATAAAAGTTGGCAAGTTTACGATCCTTCTTCGTTCGTAGCAGAAGATCGTTCTGTCACGCTCATTCCTAATTGTTTTTCTTTTGTCTTTTATTGTTTGTTTCACTGGGAAAACATTGTTTGTTGTACGTGATATTATATAAAATTTATAAGCTAGACGTAACAAGGAGATTTACTTCTCATATCTTGGCGCTTCGGTTCCAAAACTCTTGGAGAGCTACTGTACATACACTCGGTTATTTGAGACGGCGTGTCTTCACTCGACTAATTTCACTTTATCTCAAAAGGCGTATCTCAGAAATGCAAATCAGACGTGTGTTAAAAGAATTCGAATTAAAATGATGCTTATGAGAATTCGTCTCGCTGACAAATTTTACGGCGAGAGAGAGAGAGAGAGAGAGAGAGAGCGAAGCGATCCGAATGATTCTCGCGATATATACCTCCTTTGATAGCTGCGGAAACAGGTTAACGTCCGTGTTATTTTTGCCCGAAGCTGTCAACCCGGGAATCCGTGCGCTAACAAGGTGCCGCATCGGTCCTCCATTCGAGTCCGTTTTTCTCAATGGTCCTTTGGGAAGTACAGCGGGTGTTCTCCGCGAGAGGAGATTTAACGAGGAGTCAGCTTTTTGCGTATTAAAATATCGACTAATTGCCCCAGGATTCTGCCATTGTTTTTGTCATCCCCGTCCGGACGTGATCCGCCACTCGAACATTTCCGAAATCTCCGATCGAGACATATCCGTAGCGTCGTTTTCTTAAAATAACTTTTCTCGCGCTTCGAACGTTCCACAAATAACTTATTTATTACGTGATATATGTTACATAATAATAAACGTTAATGTGCACTTTTATTAAATTTTTTTCTTTGTGTCCATCTCCAATAATAAATATTATGTAAGTACGTTACACATATTAGAGAATAAAAGAAATGATTAAGCTGTTTCTTCAGCCACTATAAATCCGAGGACTGAACGATGATCGGATTATAATCCCGATTGTAATCAATGTATACACACACGTCTCGATTTCTTTGAGCGTCGATCTCGACGAGAAATGGAAAAAGAGGAGAAGTTTCTTCCTTCTCTCCTTCATCTATATTCATAAGAACGAGTCCCGTTGGGAGCAATTAATAGTAGTAGCATTCTTCGCGACGGGAAAGACGGGTCTCTGGAAATAATTACAATCTTTTCGTTTTTCATCGCGCCCGCGTCCGGGAACATCGTTAATCGGCTGCTCAGCTACCGTCGTCGTCGTCGTCTCTCCGACAAAATCGGACGAATAAACGAGTGTTTAAACCGACAATTCATAATGCGGTGTCATTTCATCCTATTTACAAACCGGTCGCGCCACCGACTGCCGAGGTAGAAAGATATTAAAGTGATTTCCGTCCGTCCGCTCTCGCGCTCCTCGCCTCGGCTTCGCGTCGTCGGCGCTAATTGCTCCTGGAATACCAAGAGCCGGTGGAACACCTACTTAAACTAGAATTCCGCGCGACAATCGTCCCGCGTGTAAAACGCTTTCGCGCCCGGTAAAACTGCGCGGCGATTAAATGCCCGATACAGTTATTATCTTTCTTTATATGATGCGTCTTTCTCTCTCTCTCTCTCTCTCTCTCTCTCTCTCTAGAGACTAAAACTAAATTCATGTGACAGCACACAATTCTACCAACAAACGTAAAAACTCTCGTAACACTTATAAATTATGACAAATTGCATCAGGTTTAAATTATCCAATGACAATTTTTTCTGTGAATAGATTCTTCGTATTATTTATGTTGTGTTATTTATTTTTATTTTTTATCTTTGTTTATTTTTTTAAATTTAGTGGATTTGCGCTTGCGACAAAAACTTTCCCCGAATTTTCTAAAATTTTTAATTTGTTCCCTTTCTCTCTATCTTTCGAAATCTTGCAGATGTTTGTTACGCGTACGATCGAAAAGTAAATTTACAGAAAATGTAACGAGGCAAACGAAATTGCTCATGAATTTTACTGACAATTCCGCATCTTTGCTTTCCCGTTTCGTTCTATCGCTTAATACGTGTAAGAACGGCCATCAAGCTTGTTCCTAATTAGGAGAGTTCGGTTCCTCGGTACTTTTGAAGAGTCCGCCGCGAGGCGCGTTTGCATTGGTCGCGACTTTCTTGCGTATATATGCGGCGAATAACTTTCTCGCCGTAAGCGCGCTCCGATGCCGCCTCTCGATCGGCTTCGTAAATTTCCTACGAAGTCGCAAACGAGATTTCGTCTCGATTCATCTCGCCGGCAATTACGTAGGTTAACGGCACATGATCCGCGCGCGGGTTCTCGCTCACCCGATTTATGGCGTTTCGAAGCGACGGACGACGCGCGATTATTTTACTCTAAGATTTTATCGTGACGCGGCACATCTCGAAGCAGACCCGGACACAATCCGTAAAAGTATACACGTAGGCATGTACGTACACATTTGTTCCACGCGATGTAAATCAAAATAATTTGTAAGATATCACAAACATGGGAATTCAATATCGTTATAATATATATCTACGAGCTAAACTTCAACAAGAAAGTGATGAAAAGGGAAATGAATAAAATGTGAATAATTAAGAGTGTGATATCGCAAGGATATACTTTATTTGGATTAACAAGAAAATAAAAATATAATATAAATAAAATTATAAATTTTCGTACTATCGCACATCTCTTCTTCTTCTTCTTTTCTCTCTCTCTCTCCTTTTAACATATATTACATTCTAATTTACGATCAGAGCACGAAGGAGATAATTTGCCCCCATTCTTCGGATATAGTCGCCGCTTCTTATTCGCTCTAGTCCTCAGCAGAAGACACGAATTCGAGTTGAAACAGTGGCAAACTTCTAATTAGAGAAGATGAGGCCCCTTCCCCTGATAAATAATACCGAGATGCTCTTCTCTCTCTCTCTCTCTCTCTCTCTCTCTTTCTCTTTCTCTCTCTTCCGACCGTGCGATTGACTTTCCGTGGCGCGTCTTCGTTTTGCCCTTGTATAAATTAGTTTCCAGCTGCCACATAATGGCGTGTCGATGCGCTACTGTCTCCTGTATAGCTACCTCTTTCTCTCTTTCTTTCTTCGCGTTCCGCTACTCTTTCGAATTTTAATTTACTTTTTCTTTCGTCCACAAGCTTTCTTCTACTCTTGTCTCTTTCCCGGTCTCTCTCCGTCCAATTTTCACTAGACACGTATCTAAGTCGTTCCTCTCTTGAATCTTTGGTCGGCACCATTCCGCTTTCTTCTTCATCCGCGCTCTCGTCAGACTGTTTTATAATTTACGACCAATTAATTTGGATAAACTTCAACGAGAGTGGACCCCTGCTTTTCGATGCGCGCGTGAATATTTTTCCCTTTCCCTTTTATTCGCTCTTAAATCTTTCCGACTTATCTTATTCACTGCGTAAACGTTTCCGCTCTTACGAGCTCTTTGATAATCGATCTCTTTGTCTGTAAAATGATCAAAACATAAAAAAAAACCTCGTTAAAGGTCCACGCTGCAATTAAAATTCATATAAAAAATATTTTCTTCATAATTAATTTTCAATAAAAAAAAATCGTATTATAAAGTTAGGTACATTGTGTATAATCGACGAACGAGAAAAATAAAAATTCAGGTCTATTGTTCCACGTAATTAAGACACAGACCGTTGTTCCTCGCGGCTTGCGTTTTATGGATCACGCCGCTGGCGGCGTGGCCGATGTTCGAGAAGGGGGGTTACGAGAGAACAGCCTGGCCGAGGTGCGTGGCGAGGTCCGGTGTCGTCGACAGGACCTGCTTGGTATTCCGCTCCGGTTCGAGGGCATAATTGGACGCCAGCCAACCTGGCGACGCTCCTCCGCGTATCGCGAAGACAAGAAATTATTCTTTAATTAATTGTCAGCGCTTTCAATGTGGCCGTATGCGTAGGATCGGACGGCGCGGTACATAAATTTCATCTATATGGAAGCGCGCTGATCGAGGTCGCGCCTCGTGAGAAAAGCGGAGGCGGATTGCCGAGAGACTTTGGAGAACACTTAGATACCGGCAGAGAACGAGAAGGGGAACACAGCTTCCGATCTACACGGGTAGAGAATATCTGGCGTCTGTTTTGTAAAGCCTTTAACGGTGAATCGCTCTTAAAGGATCTTTCGTCGTTCTCGCGACGATTGGTTTCTGAAAACGCGCACGTTTGTTCAATATCCACCCGCGATTTTAAACGGTACTATAAATCGATGACACGTATTTTCGATAAATTCGAAATATTTCAACAATACAAATAAGTCGGAACGTTTGAAAATCCGCGAATTAGTCGCGTCTAGATTTTACGCAGTTTAAAATACTAAAAACACGTTCCTTTTCGTATTATTTCGTATTATTGTTCATGTAAATACCGAAAGCAAATGGTGGAGAGACGGCAATTATCCAAATGATACGCAGCGTTTGTTTCTCTCTTGGGAAGTTGCGAAAAAACGTGCTGCAGGCGCCTATGGCCACACATCGTAAAGCGAGACAGGTGCAAACCAGCGAAAACACACACACACACACACACACACATACAAATATAATAACGACAAACGTGCATGATGAAGATGTGTGTACGTATCTGTGCATTCTCTCTCTCTCTCTTTCTATATATGTATATATATATATATATATATGTATATATATATATATATGTATATATATTTTATAATTAGCAGCGAGAGAGAGCCCTTTCTTCGATAAATCAGCGCGCCGCCCAGGCTTAAGACTTAATTAAAAATTTAGTCAAAAACCAATTAGCAGCCACGACGGATTAACATATTTCTAATTATCTGGCGAACACTTTCGGCCGTCTTATATCGGCGGATTGACTACTTGCCTTATATGAAGCCGACTTGTCGATGACTGTGCGATACATTCGATCGGGCCAGGCAAACCCCCACGTGCTTTTCTTTCTTCTCTTTGTCCCGCTTCAATATATATGATGCCTTATTCAAAAAAGAAGTTACGCCTGATCAATTTAATCATTGTGTTATTTGCAGCTTTATTAATTACGACGTCGCGAAAAGTTCGCTCACGGATTCTTTTTTTTATTTGTATATTTGCGTTCCAAATCTTGAAATTTCTCAAGAAAATTTCACTCTCGTTTATTTCTTTTGTATATGTAACGGAGAGAATATCCTCTACAGGAAGAAATAAAAATATACATTATCTAGTGGAATATTTGAAAAATAGGGAAAATAAAAAAATGGCTTATTTTTATTTCGAAATATAATTTATGAATATCGTAGAGAAAAAAGTTGTGTTCTCTCTCTCTCTCTCTCTCTTATACACACTCACACATATACAAGGGTTGAAGAATCTACGGAACGTAAATACTGAAATCACTTTTATTTTTCGCTATTATATATTTATATAATATATACTTCCATGGATAAATTATCATCTTACATTTATACAAGGCGCATGGAGGTACGTCTAAGAAACCTCACATCACATTCGTAACGTTAACGTTTTTTTTTACTGTCGATTAACGATTCCGTCTCTTTCTTTCTCTCTCTCTCTCTCTCTCTCTCTCGATTTGCAATCGATACAGATAATACAAGAATTTACGAACACATTGTTTCTCTAGTTTTTGTTATGTGCATAGAAAATAATGTAACGAGTTTGAGAGATCAAAAATTAAGGAAATCAAATATTAAAAAAATAAATTTTCTCAACAAAAAATTAATAATTAGCTCTTTAGTAAAAAAAAAACAATCATCATACTTGTACTCGGTTTTAACTTTGATTCTCTTTTTGTCATTGAGTTTAGACTCGGAAATTGTTCAAACGTACCTCGCACATATTCACGCCGCTGCTCTATCTTTCTCGGTCCGTATTTAAAAACTCGGGAACGAATGCCTGCTACGTAGAATCCAGCGCGGTCCAACAAATTGTTTTAAGCTAACCTTTCTCTCGAACGCGCTCGCTGTCTTCGCAATTCCTCTTCTTCGAGAGCATTCGATTCGAAGCGTATTGTACACGCGTGTGTATATATACATACGTACACCCACAGTTACCGTACGAACGCATATCTATTTACACTATGTACACTCAATGCTTTCTCTTGAGATCAAAGCGCCTTTCCCGGGGCGGCGCCGATAAACATACATTTTTTTTTTTTTTTTTATCGCTCAGAGAGAAAATTACAACGACATTGTTTCTTTTTGAGGTTTACAGGTCTCCGGAACGATTTATCTTCGAACCTTCGAAGTTTCGATTATCTGTATAATCTCTGAAGAGATAAAAGACGTTCACCTCGGCGCGATTCTTAGAAGTTTCGGTTTAAACGAATCTGTAATCTTTGGAACTTCCTGTCTCCTTGTGAAACAAACTCACAGAAGAGGAGGGGATTATCTTGCGTCATCGAGAGTTCATAGTCATAAGAACAGATTGTCGGATTAATCGTTCGAAGACGATATCGGAGAACGACTCGTCGAAATTCACACGCGTGTTGTTGTTATTAAGGTCGGTGTCCAGGCGGTCCCATGAACATGGCCGCCGCCGCCGCGGCATGGGTGTGCCTGGCCATGGCAGCGGCGATGAAGGGAGGCACTCCCGGGGTACCGGGCGGACCTACCCCGGAAAACATCAGCCCCGAGCCGAAACTCGGATGCAAAAGAGGTCTCGCGGATAGTCTTAGCTTCTCTATTTCCGCCTCCTGCAGTCGCTTCGCCTTGGCTCTACGGTTCTGAAACCAGATCTTCACCTGAAACACAACGGATGCGGTTGTGTGATTAAGAATAATAACAGCAAGTCGCCAACACCGCATAGACGAATAATAATTTGTTCGCGAACAAATATTCCTATATCACGTTGCTCACAAGGGTCATTAAAATTCTCGGCGCTAAAGAACAAGTGAAAATTCATGCTCTGTGCCGCGCGATATATCGTTTGAGTGCGAACATTATGTAAGTATTACGCCATTATTAGTCGAAGTCGTGTTTGACATCAGCGCACGGGGATTTACTATCGGCAAACAGCACGCGCTACCGCGCGCGCACCTGTAAACGCAATTAATAAAACTACACAATAATCGAAGTAATTAACGCGCATCGCTGAATGACCGGGAATATCGCGGCGCGTTGTGGACAAGGCAAATAGAGGCTTTTGCGCAAAACGTATGCAAACATTTAACGCATTATTAGTCAAAAAACGGTCAAACAAGAAGCGTCAGTTTTCTAGCGAGAAATTATCAACGCATTGAGAAATTCTCGTCACGATCGATGGCGACGATAATACGGTCGAGTTTATACATATACGAGTCGCGCGTATAACGCGCGTAAAATCGCGTTTAATTGTTATTTGCGCAGTCGTTTACGAATTCCGCGGCGTTTGCGCAGCTGTCGCATTGAATCGACAGCTAATTTGCGGCAGCTCGGCACGAAGATGCGGTCACGGAGACTCGCGATTGCCTCTGATGTCAGGGGCTTACGAAATCGATTTCCGCATCAATGCCGCTTTTAACGATCGCTTGTATTTCAATATACATATATATACGCGAATACATTAACATCTGATAATTACTTGTGCACTCAGATGTAGTTTTTCTTAGAGAAAAACACATAGTGAGAGAAACATTGTGTGAAAAATATTCCAACTTCAACGCGACGTTCTCTTACGACTCGCAATAACAACTCAATTAGGCCAATCTTTCGTGCAATCAAGTCTGATACAAAGTGTCAAAAATTAAGAAGTTTGTTCAAGTTAAATTTGTTGTACAAAAAAAACCAGATGTAATACATCAATTATTGCTCATTAATCACATAAATTAAAATCAATTCAAGAGAAAAAATAAATTCGGCGAAGAGAAAAAAACTGCTCCGAAAAAAAAAAAAAAAATACCGATCGTCTGCTTTCGTAACTTGTTCGTGAAAAAAAAAAGATCAGAGAGATACTTCGAAATAATAAGTTTATTTCGCAAGACCCATTGATGGATGTCGTCATACGGCGCCGGCGTATCGCGATTTGAATTGTATAGACATATCTCATTGTCCGTAGTGAATAATGAGAGGAGAAGAGAGCACACGGAGGAACGGTTCGATGGCTCGAGCGAGACACACACGAGGAGGAGATGGTGAGGTAATCGGTAGCTTATCTAAGCAAATGAATGCGACGCGCGGCTTCATTTCGAACTGATGCATTGTAACGAATGCGCAAAGTGTATCTTAGCACGCCAACCGTGCGATAACGGCATAGTAGGTCTGTTAGACATGTGGCGGGGAATGACGACAGCCCGAATATATAGAGAATCACATAGATATGTATTTACACTTACTTTTTCTTTTTCGAAATATTTTATTTAATAAACGAATTTGAGGCTCATTATGGTTTTAAACCTTATAGTAATAAGTTTCCACGGTGGTAAAAGCCGATCGCTGCATGTTTTGCGGATAAATATATTTAAATAGTTATATTTTTAAGAGTGTAAAGTGAATTCTTACACATTCTTTTTGAATTGAATTCTGAAATCATATAGGATGCTTGATTTGCATCTCGTATATGAGAAAACCCATTTTCCAATTAATTTAGAAATTATATTGCAAAAAAAAAACACCTTGGCCAGGAGTCGAACCTGGAATCTTTCTGGCTTTCCGTGTCGTTTTTTGGCATTATTATTTTATTTAATATTTTCTTTTGAGCGAAAAATAATCATTATTTTCATTTATTAAATTATCAATTTTTTTTTTTTTTTTTTTTTTTTCATAACATACATTTTAAAAACATTGCGCGAGATTTCTTAATTTCCAGATAAAGTTAATTGTTGTGTTTGTGCATGTCGACCGATGTGTCTCTCACCTGCGTTTCCGTGAGGTGAAGGGACGACGAGAACTCCGCTCTTTCGGCTATCGTCAGGTACTGTTTCTCGCGAAATTTTTTCTCGAGCGATAACAGCTGCTGCGTCGTGAACGGCGTTCTTGGTTTTCGATTCGGTTTGTGTTTTCTGAGTGTGCATCTGACCGGTCCCGGTCCAGGTCCCGGTAATCTTAAATCCCCTGAAATCACAAAGCGTATATGCACACATATTTAAATTAACACAGTAGCAAAATTGCGGCGTAATTGAAATTCCATGTTTCATTCGAGAGAGACATAAGCAATTTATTATATATTTTATATATTTATTATATATTTTATATATTTATTATATATTTTATATATTTATTATATATTTTATATTAATAACGTCTATAAGATGAAAATTCTCGAGAGTAGAAAATCACTCGACATCGCGATCTTTACGTTTTTTTTGCGTCTCCTCTCTCACAGTGAATATCGATCTAAGTCGATATTCCTGTTTGCGCGTAAAAAGAAATGACGGATTTAAATAATTTTACATTATTACGCGCTGCTAACCAACATTACTCGCCATATCTGCGTCGTTACAGTGAGTCGATAATAATTTCGACATCCGCGGGATATTTGTGTTCATATTATTAAAGCCACCGGTCTCCACCATCTTCACTCATCAGCGCGCTCATCGAGATGATAATTAACGTCGAACGTGAAACGTTAGTGGTTGGAATTTACGAGAGTTCGACTACGGTAAAATGCGATTTCATAGGTTTTGCGTGATGAAGCGATTACTGACGAGGCAGGACGAGGGTGCAAATTAAATCATAAAAAATAAATCGCGCTCGAATGCTACAGCGCCTAATTATCGGGCCTAATCGTCTTGGTCTCTCTTCGCCATCCGGTTGGTTATCGTTGACCATCGTTATTTCTTGACTGACTCAGGTATGTGCAATTAGCTGATACCTGCGTAAAAAAATCTTGTTAGTTTGTTTTTTTTTTTTTTTTAAGTAACGTAATTTCGTCGGCCATAATATTGATTTGCATTTCTTTTTTGTGTATAAATGCACTCTGTTATAAAGTTTCTTTTTAGATTAATATGAAATAAATAATCGGAGATAGAGAGAGCAAATACGAATTGGGTGGGCTGGACAAAATTATCGAGAAAAGAATATTTTACGTCTCAAAACAAAACGTATCAGTTTTAAGATTTCACTTTCAATAAAAAAAAAAAACTGCAAAAATTTATTTTGCAAATCAATAAAGAAACAAACAATGCCAATGCATCAGCGCACCTTGAAATATTAATATCGCATATAATTAACGGAAATGCATCAGTACTTCAACGGAAAAAAATAACGGAAATAAATATCAACCATATACGTGGAATGGTTGGAAGTAAACAATCATGAATTCGACCCACGCAGTTTAATTACCACACAGAGAGAACGGTTTCTTTAGATTTAACAAATTTCCAATGAAATTATTCCAAAGAAATAGTTCTCTCTGTGCAATTTTAATTTCATATATATGGTACGACAGTATGTTTTGTATCTCGGTCTCTGATATTATTGTAAAAATAATGTATTTTTGAACGGAACAAGTGGTTTAATACGTTATTGAGCACAATTATATTAGACAGAATGATTAATGTTTCTCATACGAGATTAAAGGAGCGTACAATAGACCAAACGAACTATTGACATCCGTTAAAAATGCCGCAGCGGTCCGCAACAATTCTCCTTTTAACGCGCTCACGCGTATTTCATATAATTAGACAGATTAGTTTCCTATAAGTATATCTTGCGCCACATTCACGCAACGTGCGCCATCAACAGAGAGTAATTGATATCTTATAAAAGCACATCGGGCCCAGATGCGAAGTTACATCGCTCGTACATTTTGTACGGCCCGTATGTTGGCGTCGTGAAAAAGTGTTTTCGACATCGAGCTCTCTCGACGAAAACGATGACGATTTCGCGACGAGACGAGGAGGAGGGAAGAGACGCGCGTGGATTCCGAGCGCTAATTAACGATCGACCGGCTACTCTACAAAAAAGGCAGCCACGGACTGCCGTCCCGCATTGTCGACATCGACATCAGTCGAGACACCGGTATTACTACGTCTTCCATTCTCGTTGCGCTGCTCGTTTCTTCCCCGTTTTCGTGCGTGTCGCGAAGCTGGCGAGTTCGCGCACATATAACCGATCAATATGTTCTCCCAGGCAAGAGCTAATTAATTTCTGCTAATTAGATACTTATTCGGACGGATCAAAGAGGACCTACCCACACCGCTTTCTTTCGCGTTTAAGGACATATCGTATATGGATCGTGACAACACACCGTGTGTGTGCGCGCGCGGACGCGATTTTTTATATTAAATGTTCTACTAATTATCGCGTTTTATTGCCTTCTGGCGACATTTTATTTTCATATTGATGTAACGGTGCTTTTAAATCGCAGCTATCGCGGCTGAGCTACTGAATTATTAATGCGCGACTAACACTCGAGTTGTGACATTTATCTCTCTCTGTGATTTTAAAGAAAAAAAAAGACTTCGTAAAAGTTTCATTTTATTAATATTAATCATTTTGATGACATAACGATCTAGACAGTAATATATCTAGACAGTAATATATTAAGTGTTACAAATATCACACGTGATACACAGAAAAAAACAGTTTTGTTGAGATTACCAAAATTTGGTTTCCAAAACACTTTATTTGGTATGATTTGCCAAATTTTGGTTATCTCAACAAAACTCTTTTTTCAGTGTATGATCATATATCGAACTAAGTCGGCATATTTTTATGTACGAATTTTATATAATTTTACATAGAACTTGTTTAACGAATATTTGTATAACACTTTTGTATTTAGCTTTTACACCTCTTACGATTGTTTCAAAATTAAATTCGCGAAGACGTTGAAAATTTCGATACGTGAAAGCCTGTGTTCCGCTCGATGTGCAATTGCGTGTAAAGAGTATTGGGGAATATTTAAATTAGAACAAAAATCGAACGGAGAACGCACGGGCAAGTCCACGCTTAGAAAGACAATCTGTCGTTACGTCGACGTCGCTTCCATTCACGCGGTAACATAGAGCGATTTCATGTCGCTCGCCGACGAAGCTAGCTATGCCGCACACGTAACCGATCAATATGTTCTTCTTGACTGCTAATTAATTTCTGTTAATTACCCGATCGCTGAAACACGCACGCGAACGACTACATCGCCGTAACGACCGGCGGACGTTGATGATGGCTGTTAGGGTATAGGCACGATCTCTTTTCGCTCGGAGTTGTAAATTTTTCAGACAACGCGTGTGCGACGACAACGATTGGTTTTGCATCGCTAAAATTGCAAATCAAGTTTACTTTGAGATGGGAAATTAAGTTTAACGTGTGAGTTTATGGATTATGAAACTCTTTCATAAACTTTGCATAGTTAATCTATACGTCATTTATAGTTGCATACTGATTTCTAAACAAAACGTACTGTAAAATGTATCTAATATTGTTAAATGTCAGTTTTATACTTTGTGATATGCGCGATATTTTACTTCAATGAACAATAAGATATTGCAGTTTCATCACATGTGAATATACTTATACAAAATTTCGCACGTGATTGCACAGCAACGAGTTACATTTTATGAGCGGATGCTCAAGTTTGAAGAGAAAGAGAAAGAGAGAAGAGAGGAGGGGAGGGAGAAGCGCGCTAGAGCTTCCACAGATGAGAGTAACGGACGTCGTGTTGGACCGCTGCTGGAACGACCGAGGCGGGTAATTACGTCCATGGAATGATGAATCGTCCGAAATATTTTGTAGAACATCATTGGACGCTGGGCGGGCGTCATTAATTCATTCCTGCGCGCGCAATCCGCAGATAAATGCGAGCTGGCAGAGGCGTTCGAGGATTATAAATGTGTGCGCGCGTGACGTCCGTGTATATTCATAATTTTCGAAAGCCGCCGCCCAGCGACAGGCCCCCGGTATTATATCGGCTGTGCGAGGCTGTATCACCCTCCTCGCGATAACTGTCAGCGGTGGAGGGTTGCTGGTTAATAAGCTTTTCACTGTCTAATTTTTCTCACGCCGCACGTCGCGTTTTTTTATCGAATTTCTATGCGATAAACGTGACGTTTCGAAAATTCCAACAAAAGAGTCAATGTCATAAATATCAGTCCAGACCTCGATAAAAACTCGAAAAAAAAAAATCTCTACAATTCCCGAGTTTTATATTGTCCATTTTCCCAGTATACACGAAAAACTTCTACAAATCGAAGTGAAATAGGAGATTAGTCTTAAAATACATCTTCTCGAAACCTACTAGTTTCCTAATCTTATTTCTATATTTATATACCATATAAAAGAGAGATATATATATATATATCTTTTTTTTATAGAGAAATATGTATCTTACTTCTATATTTTATATGCGCATAAAAAACTTAGATATGAAAATTACTAAAATAATAAAATAAGAAAATTTAGGCTCAATATAATTAAGAAATAAGTAAATTTTGGTCGACCGAGCCGTTTATGCAGGATGTTATGCAGAAATAAGCGCGTATATAT
>QVOB01018652.1:0-14384 GCA_014839585.1 Pseudomyrmex concolor | reverse complement strand
CTCTTAAGAATGAGAGTATGTTTTACTAGCAGGAAACGTGAATTAATACGTTCTTAATCCTCCGTCTGCATAATGGGGATTTCAATCCCGAGAGAAAAGCTCAATTTTTCCGTACTTACCTTTTGTATTTGTAGTTGTATTTTTCTTGCAAAAGAATTTATATGTTAGAGTTAATACTTCGCTTAAGTGTCGTAGTCTACATTAAAAAGTAGATGTTTTATAAAATATCTCATTAATTTTCTAAGATTTTTTAAAGCCTAGAACAGTAAGAAAATAGGTCTAACAATAAATCTCTCACAATCAGACTCGGTTATGCAGACGGCGTTAGTAAAAAACCACATTGCAAACGAAGGATTAAAAGGGTTAAAGCTCAACAATAACAATTTACGGTATTAGATATTTAACAGCTTCATATACTGATTTTAATACTTTCCTGACAAATTAAAAATTTTCAAAGGTCAGAATCAGAATTCAACAGCTCAAAAACTATAAAAACACATCGGTTTTACTTTCCGCTTCGGGGACCAAAATCAGTTCATTTTACTTATCTTTTTTTTTTCGAGCAACAATAAAGCCATGGGTAGCGGAAATGATTATTTTTAAAAATGTTTGAAAACTCGTTCCACCAAAATAACATAAATCAAAACTCGAGAAGAATGGTATAAATAAATACACTCACACAAAAAAAATAATATAAATAAATACTCTCTCGAGAAGCGCTGGTCAAAAACTATATCGAAAAATAAATACATTTCAACAAATTGTTTACCTTTTTTTTCATTTCGGATGTTTATCAACGTCCCTCGTATTTTTTCTCAGAAAGTTTCTCGGAAAAGTTTATTGGAATGCATAAATTTTTGCTGTTCGTTTCTGGAAATCCTAAGTGGACGAAGGTCAGCAGTGAGAAATGTAATTAGTTTTGCTTGTTATGGACACAGAAGGTTGGCATAAGTTCGAGATGAAGAATTCATTGGAAAAGAATTCTTTAGTGTGTGTGTGTGTGTGTGTGTGTGTGTGTGTGTGTGTGTGCAGCCTATACATATGTATTTCCTGTATCAATACACTTACCTATTCTAATGTCTTATTGTTCCTCGAAAAGTCGAAGACAGAACCGGCAAATATATATACATATACATATATACATATAACCTTTGTTTGGAACTTTGTTTCCGGCAAATTCTGACCTGATTTGCCTTGAAACAGTAATGCGGAAGCATGATTAACGCTTTACCACCGCGCTGACGACGTGCCCTTGTTTGTTTGAAATAGAATTCATGCGAAATTCACGTACAATTGACAGGCTGAGATGAAGGAAGCGTATTACGTTGTTACGAGAATGTTCGCTAAAGTCAATTATTTATTATTGCATCCTTTGTCTCAGACAGATTATTACGAAATGCAATTTCACAGTCTCGATCGCTCTCTAACAAAGTTTTGTGAATCTGCTGTGTTCTCTTGAAAACAAAAAAAAGAAAAAGAAAAAAAAAATGTTTTTTATTCTTTCAAACAGACAATAAAACAATAGTCGATGTAACTTTCTACTGCAGGACGGTCACATTGGCGCCCGGAGGAAATCCTGGACTTCCCTTAAAATGTTCAAGAAGCTCACCGGATCGTATCGAAGACGAGAAGGAAACAGCGAGAAGGAAAAGGGGACGGAAGAGAGAAAGAGAGAGAGAGAGAGAAGAAGAGAGCGTCGCTACAGGCGTCAGGATGAAGGTACACGTATTCTTTTTAAGGCGGAACACTTTACTGCCGCTCGTTCCAGCGGCGGTAATGGAGGATGCCCGACCACCCTCGAAGAATTAATTCGGGGCTAAAACCGGCGCGAACACCCATCTCTTCCCCGTCGATATCGAGTCGCTCGCCCGGAAGTGTTAGTGTCTACTTACCACTCCTTCGGTTAGCGTTTTATTTTAGTTGACCGCATTAGCGCACGGTCTCTCGTTTCGCAAGGGGCGCCGCCGCTCTTCGGGGCGATTTCTAATTTAGCCACCAATTTCAACGTCGCGCTCGAAGAGAATCAGATGTAGCGAAATTTCCACCTCTCGACGTGAAATCGCTCCTTTAACGAAATTCTATCTCGCGCGAGATATTAAATTTTCGTGTTCGCGTATTTTGTTCTTCACTCATCGGTAAGAATTTCGGTGTTTATTGCATATCTTGGAGGGAAAGGGGAGAAAAACGGCATTATCTATCAGTACTTTTGTTATTTTTTTTTTTTTTTCTATACCGCGCTCTTATCAACGATGTTAGACATTATTTTATGACGCGTATACAGAAAGGCACGGTTTCTACTCTCGCTTAATAACACAATGTAGAAAAATGATACGTACAAGCGCGTCGATCAGTGAAACGCCCACAGATATCCATCATCCACCAAATCGTTTAAAGCGTTTTATCTTACGTTTTCTCTTCCGTAAATTTTAATAGACGATAGACTTCGGCCGTTCCATTGTTGAATTTTGCTTGCCGCAAACTGTGCGCGCTGCGGGATACTTGGGCCAGGGGCGGTTGTACGTACCATCATGTCAGTTTGCCGCTGTGTTTAAACCTTGAAAATCCAGAACCTTTCTCCCTCTCTCTTTCTCTCTTCATATTTACTAAGGTTCTAGAGATTCTTGGCGCGGTTACTTGCCTCTCTCCCCTTGTACCTCTGTTGCTTCGTCAAGCAGCGGAGTCGGTCCGTATTCATCCCCCTGTGCAGCATCGGAATACCGTCGTCCGAGCGAGACGTCGGCGTATCTGGACGTAGAGAAAGAAGGATCGCGAAAGAACGGAGAGAGCGGAACGGAGACCGCTTTCGTACGCCAGACGAAGACGCGACGAGATCGAAATCCCCGCCATGCGCGTCGCGGAAACGACCGAGGCTTGACGAAGCACCCGAGACGGTCGCTCAGTTACGCGCGAGACGTGCATCGTGTCGGGTTGTGTTGCGTACACGGTACCGCGCCACAAGCGGATACAGCGCAGTATTCTCCCGCACACACACACAAAAAAAAGAAAATCTCGGAATGGATGCGACATACTACAGCCGACTGTCGTCAGTCGTGCGCGTGCGTTACATCAGCGTTCGGCCGTCGCTCGACTTCCCAACAATACCGGCAGTCTGTGTGAAGAAACACCGTGACGTATCTTCGTGCAATATCTTTGAGCGTGAATGTAGACAACAGTGATCGCTTCAGTGTGACATACGGCTGTGAATATATCTCACGAAGCGTGGAATGAGATTGGGCGGTTGCTACGCGCGCGCGATATTCAACGAATCAATTTTCGCCAATTGATTTTCAACGCATCATGTGCGGACGAAGGGATGTGTATATTGAGTGTCTCGCGAAAGTGTTCATGGAAATTCGTCGGATCTTTGAGGAAGAGTGTCGCATTGTGTGTGCACACAGGTATCTCTATCTCGCCTCGAAAATCTCTCCGAGAATTATCGCAGGGATCTTATCGACGGTCATATCGTCTCGATTTATCAGGAAACATATCAATCTTTCGGAGATGACACTTGAATAATATATTATAGTTAGCAAAGTTTGCGATATACTGAAAAATGAGTTGTGACTATTTGCGGGTATCCTTGAGCTTTCGTTTGGTTGAAAGAGGCCGAGTATAGAAGCCTGTGCGCTTTGTTGCGCTACGCGTGTGCGGCATGTGATACGAGAGAGACTCGTGATACGGGGGAGATCCGCGTGCGTAATATCGATATTCAGCGGAGACCTTGCGGCAAGCTAATGTTTCTCCGCTCTTCTTTTATTTTCTTCTCCGCTCGACCGTGCGAAAGAAGATTGATTCATTATCATAACAAGCGCGGAGATTCGGCCTCTCTTGCGTATCTTTGTTCAAAAAACTTTCGCGAGTAATTAATGCGTTTTGAGTAACCGTGAAAATGTTTGAATATTTTAGCTAAAATTGAATTGCGAGTTTATCACCTTCACGGGCGTGAAGGTAAAACGTTTTTTCGACTTGGTAACTTCATTGCTTTCGCACGCGCGCGCGTGATACGTACAATACGCACGGCGAGAGACCGTGAAAAGAGTGTGCGGGCCGCGGGCGCATGAAAAAAAATCCCCATGCGAGATTGCAAAGCCGTTCATAAAAACGTATCGTTATTCGCATCGATGTTACAGGCAGAGCGTTCAAATAACGATATAACAATATATGTATGTAGGCACGCGGGTCATCGCACGCGTCACCGAGAGAGAAAGAGAGAGAGATCGTTCGCACGTTATAGTGATCCGACCGACGAGCTGGCTACTCAATTCTCTCTCCCCCTCTCTCTCTCTCTCGAAAATCGTCGAGCGACTACAATTTCCGCGAGCTCTCCTAGCTGTCCGCATCTCTTTCCCTCTTCTCTCTCTGCGCGTTTTCACTCTTGTCTCTCTCAAGCGATGCCGCTGGGCCTCTTCTGTGCGTGCGTGTATGTGTGTATAGTTTTCACGTTTTGTTGTCGCGCAAGCCCCGACGCGGAAAACGCGCGGTGTACCCCCGACTGACGTGTGTGTGCGCGCGTGTATTTTCGGCGGCGAACAGAGATCGATCGGCGTAATACTCGCTTGTGGTCCCCCTTGTTTCTCTCGCTGTGTATCGCGCGCGAACCCATGTGACTCGCCGCTCGCTGTTAGCGAGGCGGCGACGCCGTCGCCGATTTCAACGTCAGGAGTGTCGTTCAGCGCGTACGTAACTGACCATTTCTCGGTTCGAATAATAGCCGTCGATTTCCGTTACGTTCAAACTGGCTCGTTTTAGAACCTGAAACGTTTACATTTCTTGCCCATTATTTCTTTGTTGTTGTAGTTTGAGATTTGTCTCCAATTGACTCATCATCTCCGCTTCTCGTCTCGTGTGAAAACAATCGTAGAAAACAATCGAAGTTAACGGATCCGCGAGCACAAATATAATATGTTCGAAGAAACTTTTTTTTTTTTTTTTTTTTTTTTTTTTAATTTCCTCTCATCTCGGTTTTTAATCCGATTTGCGCGCAAAGCTAATTCCAAGTGGCCAGAAAGATTCACTCGACGGCGAATTTTCCGACCTGATTGTTTCCGATTTCGTCATGCGAGGAAACCGCGATAAAAACGTCAGCAACAATGTGTGTCTCGAGTCGGATGTAAAAATAAAAGGAAGCAGACGTGTCTCAAGGCTAGCGGACCGCGTATTATCCCTCTCAGGAGCGTAGAACCGTACATTTGACTCCCTCAGTTTATCTTTGTCATATTGCCTCGTGAAAGTGTTTATTGCGCCGGGTACGCCTCGTGCGGTGGCCATAAATATGACGGCGGTCCAACGCTCTTCGGCCTCTCTTTTCTGATCGCTTTGTCCGCCAAGTACTTAGATATCCCGTTTCAATCTTCTTCCAATATTCAGCGGATTGTTGCGATTTGCACGGATATTATTGTCATTCATTACTTGTTTTATTAGCGACGATTGACGTTTCTCTTTCTTATTGTTAGCGCGACAAAAAAAAAATCCGACACGATTGCACGGCCCAAGTAATTAAATTGATATCACGACGGAGTCGTGATTTTACAAGACGAAATTGTACATATCTTTTTATCTTATTATCTCTTGCTTGCTTAAGTTGTAAAATTTGCGTTGTAGCGGAATGTATGTCGAAAATTGGAGGGTAAACCGTTGAAGAAATTTTTGAAATATTTTGAGATAAATGTACAAAGCCGATATACTAGTTGTTACATATATATATAACTTTTCTTAATCCTTCGTGTATGAAGAGAATATATTTCCAAGTTTAAACCTGAAGTTTTTGGAACTGTTGTGTGTATAATATATGAAAGGATTATGAAAGGGTGTTTTTTTTTTTTTTATTTATTTTTTTTATTTTATTGATAACATACTACGATCCAAGTACGTGCGTTAGTGATGTAATGGAAAAGGAGGCAGAACTTGAAGGGAAGGCCCGTCGAGAATTTCCAAATACAGTAGCATACCGACGGGAAATCCGTCGTATTTATAACGGCCGCACGTTCCTCTCTCTTTCTTTCCTTCCTTCCTCTCCCTCTATCTATCTCTCTCTCGTTTTCTCCTTCGACTGGCGGCGATGAATAACTGATGCCATATCCAATCAGTAAATGGAATCCGCGGCCGTGGCCGGAGAGCTCTCTGCTCCGCTAACAAGAATTTAAGACGCGGATTTCGGAGCAAATCTCGCCCCCTCCTCACCCCTGACTCCTCTCACGCCGGATGTTTCCCCGTGTACAGAGAGATAACGCGATCGTGCGCGAGATACCGAGACGATTTTGATGCACAGCGACGATGATTGATCTTCCGCACTGTCAAAAATTAATCACGATTAATTGATTTGTTTTCCAGAGATGATACGTGGCAATGTTTTTAATCGAAAAGAAAATGTACAAGTGTGTATGTGTGGCGATATGCGCGCGCGCGTGTGTGACGTTGAAAAAAAAATACGTTCACTTTTTTCTTTTTTTAATATTTATCGAATCATGTGTGAGGATGTAAAACAAACTCGCTTGTAAATACACTTACAATCAGCTGCGTAAAGTTGGATTTGTTAATCGAACGATTTAGGTCTTTTAATATTTAACAGATATTCTGACGCGCGCATTTAATATGAATAATGTTCACACGGATTTACTAATACAGAAGTAAGCAGCTGAGATTACCATTTAAAATGCAAGTAATATTGAGTGAAAATTCTCAAGTGTTTTTAATAATTGAAATCGGATTGAGATATAACGCGGAATATCAAAATCTCTCTCTTCTCGTGTAAAATATGTTAAAACTTATTTTTTAAATCGGGATTTTAAGAAATTTTTTAAAATATATGAGCGCAGCGTCAAAAGAGATCGTGATTTAAAATGCGATATGCTAATTCAATTACTTTTAATGGGATACACTAGCGGTTAAACTTCGATCTTCAGATTTCTGCTGATGTCTATTAATTGGCGGCACAAGAGAGGAAGTAAGCGCTAGTTCTCGCGGTTTTAGAGTGGGAGTTGCGTAAGATCTACTACCGGAAATTTTCGAACGGCGGTTTATCGCTCGTTTGCGACGATTGAGAACGAAAGAAGCTCTTGGGCCCCAAGGTTGGGAGATCGCGCGTGTTGTATAATAGCCACGCGGTTCAACACGATCTCTCGAGGCGGAGCGCAGGACCGTAGGATCGAGCACCTGCTCTCTCTTTCTCTCTCTCTCAGTGCTATTTCCGTACGCGCGGCGATTGAGCGGGCTGGCAAGACGAATCGACGCCAAGAATTCTGCAAATGATCAAACGCACCAAAAGTCCATGTTCTCGCGGGAGAGAAAAAAAAATCGGAATGTTTACTGACTCAATGGATCAATCATTAGCGGTTCGACGAAACATTCTATTACAAATGAACAATTCGGCAATCAAAATCGCGCGATTTAGAAATCCATAATACGCGAAAACGCGACAGAATTTGATAGATTTTATAAAAAAATATACAAACAAGGGAAACTTTAAGGAGTATTTAATTAAAAAAAAAAAATATTGATATCGAGAGAAAGTTATCTAGTTCGTTATTTGATCAGATCTAATAAGGGAATATATGATATTTGGTTTGACTTATCTAGCGCTTATCTGGATCACCCATTTATATATAACATTATCGAGAATAAAAGTTTGTGATATATAAAATTTAAGAGAGAGAGAAGAAATTGTATACATCACATGGAATTTATATATATTATATATAGGCATATCTTGTTTAAATAGGAGAATTACACCGTGAAAAAAAGCTGCAGATAGTTTTTAGAGGTCACATTTATCTTTTTTTTCCCCGGTCGCGCGGCACTTCAATAGTTGCAATTCAATTTTTTCTTAAACTCGGTTTTTCCGCGATTGTAACCACGTCGTAAGTTATTTCATCGCGCGAATGAGTATTCTCTGAAAGGAAACATAATCTTTTATTTGCGGACCACACAGACGTTGTTACTCATGTATGTACCTACCTGCCGCGAACTTGAGGAGCGGGATTGATTCGCAGCGAAAGAGAGTACGAAGGTTAAGGAAACGTCGACGAAAGCCATGGAGAACAGGGGCGCGTACTGTGTCCGGCTGGGCACAGTATTCGCTATCGGCGTCTGTTATCGACATGAGAAAGCGGTTGACAGAGAGTTTACCGAGTAACCCGACAGCAAGCCAAGGCCCCCAGGACGCCTCACACGGTCCGTTGTGCTGCTCTCAAACGTGACTCATTCGAGTTCACGAAGGAGCGGAAATCTTGTTTGTACGAGAGAGACGTTTGTCCTTTGTGACGTGCTCACGCGTGCGCGCGAGCTTTATCTGTGTCTGATTGCTCCGAACAATTCATGGTATCCCGGCTCTTCCGGGGAACACGGGGAGTTATAGGTCTGCAAGAGCTCGCGCGCGACAACACACACACACACGTGTCCCTCGGACAAACTACGCCAAATAATATCTAATCTGGCAGGCAGATTGATATACGAGATAACTGCGGCAAGGAAGTGAACTATTCTTAGATTATAGAAAACGAGATATCCTCCTTGTTACGTAGGCCATCAGCGCGAGATATGTAACATTTGGAATCTGGAACATGTGCGATTGTAGACTGTTGCGAGCGACTGTAATATATTTTGTGCGAGATCATTTAATGGAATAAAATAATAATTTTATGCTCTATTAAATTTAATTGCGCGTGTATATGTGCAATAAGTTTTTATATACTACGAAATCAATTTTTTTGCTCATGTTTTTATTTTCCAACGAATTGTTGAAATGAAATAATAACTGCTTGAATATGTGTTTCTGTTTTTTTTTCTTTCAGGTCACACATCTGAAACACCACGCGTCCCGAAATAAAATTCTAATCTTTGATAACAGTTTTCCGTGTTAGAAGCAATGCGTGCCCAAAGCCCCTTATCATTGTCCTGTCCGGTGTTGGATTGTTAGACGACTGGACGGAGAACTGATAAGGGCCCGAGGGTCACAGAATCATCGTGGGATTGGATGTGTTGCATATTTTCGTCCGCTTAACGCCGGAAGCAACGTGGAAAAAGCTACGTCAGCGTTTGTTCCCCAACGTGAATCTATGCGATAAAGTTGTGATAATAAGACATAATAACGAGATTCGTTTACATTCGAACTTTTACGTTTGGCAATGTAATGATACGCGAAGATCATGTATATTATTATATTTTTATAGTTTTATTAATTTGAAATTTTTGAATTTAATAACAGATATTTAATCAGTAGTAAGCCGGTAATGTGTAATTAAATAAATATATGTATTTAGATATACAAATTATATTAATCTTAATAAAATAATCTTATACGTGTTATATATTAGAAAATCATATAGTTAATATATTATATATAGTTTAATTATATAGTTATTATATATATAATTATTGTATTTTATACGAGATAATTTTTAAGTACAAAAAATTTAACAGGATATTCTTTAGCTTATTTTATAAGAAAAAATTTTTATAAACATATGTCTTTTAAAGTGCTTTGTTTTCAAATTACAGAATGTCAAAGTCGAGAAAAAAAAGATGACAATTTCGAAGATCTAGAGAACGCTTAGAGATATTTTATTCAAATAAATAATTCAGTGTGCGTACATGTGATATTAAGAAATATTTTTTGATATCGATGGAACATTTTTAAATCCTCCAGATTCACACCGTGTGTAACGGATAATCATATTCAATTTTTTTTTAATGAAAGAATGGTACGTCACTATCTTTTTCAAGTTTAACCATTTGTTTTGAAATCCCGAAGTAAAACTAAAAACTGCTTTTTGTTTTTTTGACAAGGTTAATTGTTTTCGAGTTAAAGTAAAAATTAAAATCAAAACTAAATACTCTCTACCTCTTTTTATTAGGGAACAGATAATGTTATCATAAACAAAACAAAAACTGGTAAACAACAATAACTAAAAAGAAAACTAAAGCATCTGAACAAAAAAAATGTGTTATCAGGTTTTTTTTCAACTTTGCTACATTTTTATTTTGAAAACAAAGCGTCTTGTGTTCAAAGAATCTTTTCATACAATAAGCTAATAAGGAATATCCCTTTTAAATTTAACTTACTATCTCCCTGTATATAAGTAATATCTCTTTTAGATTCCGACGTGCATAGATTGTGTACTTAGGATCGTCTTTATTAAAGTTTATCTTAAAATGCTGTTCCTCATTAGTTACAAAAAAAAGCATCTGAAGATAAACTGAAATTAATCTCAAAATAAATATAAGATTCAAGTATCATCGGCTGATATATCTGTATTTATTTGTATGTAATAAAGAATGTGCATAGAGAGAAAGAGAATGTTTGTATGAAGATAGAATAAATTGTTGTCCTCTTATCATAATGTTTTATTATGGTCTTTTACTTTATGAAGATAATGTTATAAATGAATAATATAAAAAATTAATAATTGACATATCTATCACTTTATATCTAGTTTTTATAAAAAAATATATTCTTATATATGAATTGTCAACTCATAAAATTATAATCGGACGATGTGATTAATACTCGACAAGAACGTTGGCTAATAATAAATAAAATTAAGAGAACTGTTTGTACTTTGAACTAATAAATGAGAAACACATACACGAATTATATATATACATATGTTGTACGTGCTCTCAACGATAACATATCGCATGATCTATATCAACTTATTTTGATCTTGCCAATTGCACAAACTCCAATATTGTTGACACATCAACATTTCAAAAACGATTGGTTATGTTCCTATACTCTTAGGTGTCGCCTGTTCGATTTCATAATTCGGATTTATCTGAATAATCTGTCTATGCGCGGTCTCGCACAATTTTGCCGGTTGATTTTGCACAATTAATATCTGTTTTGTTTCCTCCGGTTTTTCCGGCAAAAACTGATTCACATCTACGATCTTCGCTAGTGTCGGTAAACCCTTTATGATCGCCGTGGTCGGAATAGTGAGATTTGTCGCGCAATCTACCTTCGGCAATATCACCGGGTTCTTTGTGATCGACAAAGTCGGTTTTTTTCTCGACTTTTTATTTGGAGATCCTGCGCTCGCGATCGATCGTTTTACAGGACTGCTGGCCGATATCGGCACCGTCATTACTTCCGGACTATTGACCGATATTATTTTAGGCCCGAGAACTATTCCGTTTCCTGCAAAAGTAAGATTGCACCAGTGAAAACTTAGCCAAGTTTAGTAAATTTTTTTGCGCGTATAAATAAGAATAAAATGATCCAAACAGTCGAGTTAGTAAATCAATTATTTCATACTGAATTATTGTTACACAATTTAAACCTTAGGAACAATTTGTCTTGACGAAAGTAAACACAAAATAAACGTGAAAACTTAAAATCATCAACGTCGAAAAAGTAAAATCAACAACTTACCTTTTTGCATCTCTTTTGTGACCGGACAATCTTTGTGAGCCAGTAAGAGCGTCTTTAATTTTGCCACTTCCGCGCGTAAAGCCTTCACTTCCATCTGCAAGGCTGCGTTAGTTTCGTTCACGGTGGTGACCGTTCTTTCAAGTTCCTGTATCCATGCCTTTCTCTTAGCTCTTGCGCGCATAGAACTCGCGCGATTGCGCTCTTGAAGATCTTTCTTCTTAACCTGATCGATCGTTTTTTTGATATTATGTCCCTTTGGGACAGCTGTGTTTGGTTTTACACTTTCTTCAGTCGGTTTCCGATTCTGTATGTCCGTATTTTTAGACAAGGTTTGCTTCAACTTCTGTAATGCACTCTCTAAGAGACAAATTGAAACACGATCTATAGATCAACAATTAGATGTAGCTTACCAATTTTGCCAGAGACAATCTGGTGATTACGCTTTTCTTAGAATCTAGTTTCTCCGCGTATCGTAAAGAAGGTTCGGTTTTAATAACGACGGTTTGTTGCTTGGTAGTAACATTGAGCACATTGGTAGGCTCCTCGGATATTGGTGTAGCTGATAATTGCATCAACTTACCATCCGCGGTTTTAAGTAAGAGCTGCACTTCTTCGCCATTAATGGACCTTTAACAAAAATATTCTTTTGCTAGAAATAAGAAAAACATTACAAAATATAAAATATTTCCAGATAAAAACAATATATCTGACATTAGGTACTTAAAAGACGGTTTATAGAAAAGTAAAATTCGAAAATAGATAAAGACACTACCATTTAAAAATAACGATATATCAAATTAAAAGTAGTAACAGAAAATTGACACGCGGCAATTGTACAAAATGACACGAAGCAATTCTTACAGATGTGACAGAGGTGTTGGTGACAATTTGGATACTATAGACGTATTCGTGTCTGAAACGACGATATTCGGCGCAAGAGTACTTTTCGTAGTCGCTAGATCTGTGTTTTTCATTAATTCTTGCGTTTCGTTTGCACTTAATTTAATACTGTTACATTCGTCAGATTTTAGCGCATTTTCCTCTTCTGTACTTTTTTCGGTAAGAGACACAGCGGGAGGACAATCGTCAACATTATCTTCCGAAAGAATTTGACTATTTGCTGGCAGTACGTCTGCTATGTAAGGGAAAATATGAGGAGTGTGTAGTGTGTCATCTGTAATCCCAGCCTGCAAGAAGTAAACTCATGTCACTTCTGTAAGTTTCATTTTCATTTACAAAACACACACACACACATATGTATATGTAATATATATTTATGAAAGTTAAACTACTATAAATATATGCACTCTTAATATACACAAGTTTAGTACATATATTATACTATTATTTAGTATATAAGTTATAAATTATATACATATATATTAAATATTTTTTCGTGTTACTCCTTTACCTCTGATACATTAAGTGTTCCAGTATTTCCTTCTTCAACAGCTCTTCGAAATGTCTCTTCAAAAGGATTCACTACGTTTTGCAAGTCTTGAAATAAACCAACTTCCTCACAATTTTTAAAAAACCTTGTTGGAGTTGGAGTTTGATCTGCTACAAATATAAATGTTATATTTGAATAATAATAATACTATGATTTCTTAATACACAATATTAAAAAAAAGAAAAATTAAAAAACATTTATTATATATGTAATCGAAAACCCAATTCTCTTATTTGTTCTCTGTAATAATTTTAAAGATTACTTTTATAATAAAAAAAACAACAAGAAGGTTTTTGGACTACTGTCCAAGACATAACAAATAAACAAATTTATAGATACGCGAAACTTTTGTTTTGGCATTAAAAATTACTACCAAATAATGGTATTCTTTTTTCTTTTAATATTTTAATTCTATTTTCATACATAATATCTGTACATAAATACTGTCAAATATTTCTTACCAACAAATCCAGTGCTCTTAGAATTATTGCCGAGGTTTAACATCATATCATGCTTCTTTTTATGTAATATTAATTGATCCTCATTTGCAAAACTCTGTAAATAAAAAATAAATTCTCTGTTATTTCTAGCTATATATATTACATCATTATATTTCCTAAACCTCTTTTTATAAATTTATGTACTCTTTTCTCTTTATAAAAAGAAGAAGTTTTACTTACCATATTACAGCTAGATGTAGAACAGACAAAGAGTTTTTCTGAGTCAGTCATTATTCTCGATATGTTATAATGATTTGCTTTACACTTTTTTTCATAACAAAAATGCAGTTCAACTTTTATGCGAAAGTATACACAACAATGTTCCAAGTAGCAAGTGTAATAACTATTGTTTAGTTATGAAGATGTTCTTATCATATGTTCTTATCAAATTTGTTTAAAATATAGTACTTAGACTAGTAACTAGACTTTTTTAACTTTGACATAATTAATTAAAGTAAGTGTGCACCTATATTTTATTGTGCATCTTCTTACTGTTTTCCCACTCACTAGGAGTCAGCTGTAGTGACTCTAGTCACCATATTAACCTACTTTGAGTATTGACTGAATGTGTGCTGCCATCTTACATTAAATGTGAGAAAAACAATTAAAATATGTGGAAGACAATATAGTCGGTATTTTTATTATAATATATAATTTATAAAATATTTGTATAAGAATAAATACAGAGTGATTTAAAATAAGTGCAAAAACTTTTAGAAGATAATTTTTTATTGGAAATTAAAGAGGTTTTCATATAACATATTCTTATATTTTTTCTTGAGAAGTTACATTTCTCCTCAGAAGAAGAATTAAAATTAAGTTCTTATTTTATTTCTCAAATTTTGAACAAATGAGTTAAGAAAATGAATTTGATAAACATTTTCCACTAATAAAAAGGATATTATTCATATTTTTATAATTCTTTCGTATTGTTGTAAAGAAATGAGTAGCAACGCCTATTTAATATTTATTAGAACTATTAAGAGGATGCTGGACCGTCCTGTTTTATCATAAAATGTCAGAATAATAGTAAAATGTCTGATTAAAGACTTTTGTCAAATATACT
>QVOB01018651.1:0-22127 GCA_014839585.1 Pseudomyrmex concolor | reverse complement strand
TTTTTTTTTTTTTTTTTTTTTTTTTTTTGTATACGTGTTTCGTGTAATACTTTTCTCTTCTCGCTTTGAAAATGTAGGAGTGATCGCGCGCTCGACCATGTAATCCATCAACAGAACGTATCAATTACTATTCAAAATAGGTATCAGTACAAAATCAGTACTAATCGATCTTCGTTTTACATGACGTATCATGCAATCCTTTTTCTTCATTGAGAATGATTGATAGATACGATTTTTATCTACTCGGTATATAAATATTTATTTTCCTTATGCGACAAAAGTTTGTGACTAATAAACGGATATATTAATAGTTTTTATTTTATTTTATTTATTTTTTTTTTTTTAATGAGAAATTTAGATCGGAGAACTCTGATGGAAACAAATTTATCATCGCAAACTGACAACTTCGATAAGTTTCGATTTAGATCAAATGCACATTAATAACATTTAATATATTTTGATCTTTTTCTTGCTTCTCTGGTATATGTAATAAATACAGAGAAATAATATTTTCTCGTAAAAGTTTCTTTTTCACTCAAAATCTATGAAATTATCTCGTCAAGAACGTAGCTCCATTTTAAGAGAAACACACAGACGATAATTAAATTTCATCCGATATCTTCTTCTTTTCGTACTATCTTTTATCTACTTGAGAAGTAGCGTCGTTATCGTGTATTTTCTCGGCTCGCGCTTCATTCACTCTCTTTTGTTATCCACGTAACCTCCGCACATATCTCCGTGCAAGTTTAAAAATAAAGACGTGATGAAATTCGCGCGCAAAAATACGAAAAAGCAGACTTTTTTGAAGTACGCCCGAAAATTCCCTTGGCACAACTGTGTATGGTGGACGAAAAGTTTCCCAAGAGTGCTCGCATAGTTTTCGGTTAACGCTGTCCTGTCCCAATTCGCGGATGGTAAAAGCGTATAAATATTTTACTTGTGGCAAAGTCGGTAGTTTTCGCTTTTTTTGAGAAAATTATATAGATATTGCGAGAGAATCGGAAGATTCGAGTAAGTGTCGTAAAAAATAAAATTCTTATTATTAGTAAACTTCAGCAACGTTTTTCTTTTTTTTTTTTTTTTTCTATCTCAGCAATAATTCTGCTTGCTGTTTCGAGCTAAAGTCACACACGATTTTTCACTTCGTTATTTATGCTTGGCTGTGTTTGAAACTGTTTCGATCGCGCATAACTCCGGATATCAATTCTCTCGCATATAGCTTTTCATCATTCGCTATCATTCTACGTATCGCTGACGTTATTATTTTGACTTGCTTAAAATCACGGTCCACTACATCTCGTTCTCTTTACGCTCTCTTTGAAACTTGTTTGTTGATGTTAAGCAAAGTTCAACCATGTTGTTCAATTCAATTTCAAAAACGTTACCCGCCTTTCTCTTGTTTTGACCTAGTTGTAAACAGAAGCATATAAGTGATAAATTTAAACAAGAAAATAAATTTCTTACGTCATGTTTTTTCTTTGATCTGAATTTTTTTCATTCGAAATACTGACATTTCGACGCATCGGCGACATCAAGATTTTCAATGTGCACACAAACGCGCGCAAACAAAACATTCTCGAGTCAGATTAAGCAACGTTTTCGAACGAGTCGATGCTCTAGGGAGAGAATATAGAGGCGAGTTATGAATTCCTAATCTGGCTTATGTACATTCGGTTTATGTAGAAGCGTCTGCAATTTCGCACGATGTCCGTGTATTCGCATGCGTGCATTTCAACAGAGGTAAGCACATTTCTATAGTCCGGTGTTACACAAACGTCGATAAAGCTTTAGTCGCGTGTCTTAGTATTTCATAATGCTGAAGAGCACATAGCTCGCGATGGCACTTGCAATAGCAGCTTGCGCGAATTGAGATTCAAAGATTTTCTTTATTCCGTGCTCTATAAGAACACGTTTTGAACAATAACGCAACGTAGCCAGAAAAAAAACAAAAAAAACAGATAAGATGATTGTGATACATTCACGTAGTTGATCAACTTGTTTTTACTTTAATTCAAAAGAATCATTAAATTATTAAATATAATTCTGAACAGTGACTTGTATTTTTATTTTGTTTTTGTTACGTTATTTATATCTTCCTTTATATGCTTCGCACACATATTGCTATGATTTTTCGTTCGTAAAATACTCTGTAGAAACACCACATGTCTTAAATTTCGTAATTTCCGCACGCCACATTACACATAATTAGCTCTGTCACATTTCGACGTTTCGCCAGCTTCGCGGTTTAGTGCGTACGCATTAGGAGTTCGCAAGCAGGATGTAGGAGTTAACACTCCTCTAGTACATTATATAAAGCGAAGTTGGAAATCTTAGAAAATCGGACGCGATCTCGAGTTGCTGGCGAAATTATCGTCTTACGCAGTCCCGGTGGACGTCTGAGGAATTGAGACATCAAGAGAACGTTGGTACAAAGTTGAGTTTCGTAGCGCCGTTTGTCAAAGCCAGGTTTGATTGTCGCTACAAGCCGGGAGGATTACAGGGGCCGCTATTCGGATTTCTATTCTCGATGGCAGTTCACAAACGCGATGCGTAGAGCCACTTAAATCGGAATCCAGCCAATCTGCCATCCGGAGCCAAGAGAGATTAACGTAATAAACCTTATTTTAATTACAAGACAATTCGCCCGTTATAAATTGAGCTATTTGTAAATAATTACATACAACAGTTACGTTTCATTAAAGTAACAAAGAAAGCAAAATATATATTTGATGTAATTATATAATTTGATATATGACTACAGATTTTCTTTTTATATTACTTTATGATAGAAGCAAACGTCTGTTAAGTTGGCACTTCAACATTAAATTCTTATAATTTTGATTAAAGTTATTTAAAAAAAATTAAGAGTTCTTTATAGTTTATATAAAAAGTTTTAAAGTGATTAACTACTCCAAACTTGAACTTAACAAAGCGAAAGGCCAACTTTTAATGGAAAATTGTGATAGCATAGCTGAACGGGTGAATACCTTTATTTTGCGAATACATACAGTGGCAGCCAGCTACTTAAGACAGCTCCTTAAGATAAACATATCTCATGTTTCACAAATTTGTGTTTTTGCGTATAATAAAGTCAAGTGAATGAAAGTTACAGTGAATATTATGTGTTAGAGAATATTAAATGAAGTAACCACACAATTTATAAACTTGAACTCTAATATCCAATTATACGCAAGGTCGATCATAATAATAGATTAGGGATGTAAGAGTGCATTGGCGCCAAGGTTCTGATTAGAGTGTCTAGAGTTGCAACGTGATGCACCTCCGGCGCTTCCTCGCCACGTCGGTCTCGCGCACCTCACGCTCGCCTTCCTTCCTTCCTTCCTTCCTTCCCGGATAGAACCGCTACTCTCCGCCGCGTAATTGGCTGGAATATCTAATGGATTCGGTTAACCCCTTCACGAAGGGCTGGCGGTTGCACGACGGTGCCGGGATTGAGCAGATAAAGTCCAAGTCTCGTTCGTTTGCCCCGCGCGTGATACGAGCGATCGCGATAACTTGACGCGGCGCTACAGAGAATAGGCCATGTGGTGGAATTCGACGATAAATTTAGATTTAATGTAGGGAAATAGCGGTAACTAAAATTCTCGACACTTGGATATATAAAGGGCGCTAACAATGACGCGATAACATTTAGATTATTTCGTAGTATATAATACGACATTACTTGTTCCACCGTTGTGTGTTACAATAAATTCGAATCACGTAATCCGAATGTTTGCACAAACGTTATTTTGCCACGCATGAAATATCAGCATAATAAGCAGAACAGAATTTTTCTTGACATGTTGCTAATTAAAATATGCGCGCAATGTTTGCATTATTGGCTCCACATTCGTGCGTGTTTTTGCGTAGTCGGTCGTGAAATTTGTGTATTAATTATGAGATACAATGCCAAGATTTGATACGCAACATTTTTCAGTATTTTGCGTACAATTGTACATATATCGAATATTTGCGTATTATATGTATAAATATTGTATATCCTATTATATGTATAAATATTGTATCCTTTAATAAAAGTAACTAAATATTGTCTATACAAGAAAATCGTTTTAACACTTTGCTGGAATCGGCAATTAGAAACAAAAAGAAGATCGATATATATCGATATGCGATATATATATCGAAATGCGATATTGATGTTTGCATAGACAAATCTTATTTCTGCTCAAAACGCTACTTAGTATAGTAGTACTACGTACTATTGCAGCAAAAATATTTTGTATTGACGCGATCTACCTCCACTGTGAAATATCCACACATATGATAAGTCCTCCATATACACAAGTCTATCGTATATACAGTCTAGCAAAAATGTAAACTGCAAATGTGCACGGTGAATTTATTTGCGATGCCACGAGTGACTGCTTTTGAGACGATTCTTTTCAGAACTTTGCAGATCGAAGTAGACTATGTATCTACCAAACAAACTGAAATCTGCTAGATTGCGAACTGCTTGTATCTCATATTGAAAGCAACTCTTTTATTGAGACCAGTAGCTTTAGAACATGAAATTGTTTTTTAAGAGAGAAAGAAAGAGAGAGAGAGAAACGCGTAATTTTTATAAAATTTTCCAATGTAAATTTAACTGTTACATATTGTATCCTATTACATTATATTTTATATAATCTAATAATTATATACGTCTCATTAAAAGTAATTTTATTTTCCGCGCTCATTGTACACATGATCATCTTGCTCACATTCCGGAAATTAACAGCAGAACATAATATTGAAGTTTGCTCCATCGGGACATAGTCAGGATATAGTATGTACTTTACCGTAAAGCATCCTTGTTTTATTGCGCGCGAACGTTAACCGCGGCGGTAGGTACTTTCCGCGACGGTGTCATCCGTCCTCTTTCCACTTGGTCCCACTCGTTTTTCTTGCTCGTTACTGCTCTCTCCGGGTCGCGGCCGCGGAAATTGCATCAGTCCGAAACGTCGCTCGTGGCCGCAACGCCACAGGTCGGCGATAAAGACCATCAGGACACGGGCTAAAGTAACAAAACAACGCATTGTCACGCGAAGAAAGCACTGTCGATGCGAATTTAAATGGGAACTTACTGAATTCGGACTTTAATAGAGCCGTAAACATAAAAGAAAGACATTTGCTGAGTAAGTAAAGATTGTAAACCGAAGCCGTGACCCCCGTGTGGGGGATGCGATGGAGATTTTATTACATCGATAACCGTGGAGATAACCGATTATACTTGACAATTTTTATACGGTTCGTTGTTTATATTACGATATCTCCTTGGACGAAAGCCGCCGAATCTTGTCGAAAAAAATCACATTTAGCTACTTTAAAAACATTTGAAAAGTATATCCAGTAACTGTTTTTTTTTATTAATAAATTAAAGTACTTTTTTAATGCGACGCAATGGCGCGTACGTTGGCGTAACATGTAATTATATCGTCTAACAATTTCTCTCTTGTAGCAATTTCTGTCACACGTTTAATACGCAACGCCAACGTCGGCAAACACGCGAGGTGCCGAAAAGCTTCGAGGAAACTTCGAAAGATGTAGAACCGTCGAACTACGACTTGCGACGTTAAAGTTTATAGCGACAATGAAGAGTGTTTCGCACGCAAAGCGCTGCGCGCACCTCAGCGTCAATATGGCGAGGCAAGTTTACCACTTCAGAAATTGCCGAGAGATGCAAGTGTTTGCATAACGATCTTCTTGCGAAAGTGAAGAGATAGATCGTGGAGTCAAGTGCAACGCCAACGTGGAATCACGAAAGTCAATTTCATGAAAATATTAATCCCAAAATACGACGGCAAAAATAACGCTAAAGTTCCCGAGAAAAAAGATTATTTTTACCTGAATCTCTCTCATCGTGAAGATTTCTTTTTTTTTCCATCGCTAATGTAACACGACGTAAAAAGATAATCAATGTTTATAAGTCTTTTTAACTCATCGTCTTCTCTTCGATTAAATTTCTAAAGCGCGAAGTAAGATCTCGCGCAAAATTAAATTTTGCATCGCAACCAATTTCGCATGAAATGAAGTAAATGTTTAACCTTTCTATCACGCAAAGAGTCAATATTGACGGATGATGAACTGTTCAAAAATCCCATGTGAAAATATATGAATAGTACAATAGCATATTACAGAAGCGTGGATGAGCGAAAAAAAAATCAGAAAGAAAGAGCTCGCAAATCTTCGTGAGCTTTGGCTTGAGATCCACTCGCGCTTATGAAAAAATTCAGTAAAAATAAAAGTAAAAGAAAAGAAAACAACACAACTCAGAAAACACATGTTTTTTTATTATCTCGCTACGTTACTTTGTTTAAATATTCACTCAAAAGAGTAATACTTGGCATGATCTCGCCCGGCCATCTTGAGCGCCATCAAAAGAAGCGACAAGAGCTCGGCTGCTTAAAAAATTCATGCGCTTCGCTATAAAGTCCAAACTATCTCGTGTCTCATTGCGCGAAATTATCATTCCGAGTTTCAAGACTAACGCCGAGGAGGTCGGTCCGCTGGAAGGCAAACAGTCACGACGACGAGAGTGCACAAACACACTCACAGAGAGAGTAGCGGCCGCGTTACTGTATACAGCAACGTCCAATTAATACTTTGTTGATCTGTAATTGGAGCATCGTGATTAGACTACTGTGTTGGTCGATGTGGCTTAGCCTCGATGCAACACTGTTCTCCGCGGTATATGCAGATGCCTTTGGCTGACCCGCCTATCGTAACAACCTACATGCAGGCAACTCATCCGAGACAAACTGCAATTTCTCGTACTACTTACGTCGTACAAGATACAATTTCGAGGGAAGGGGGGTAAGCAACACGGGGAACGCCGTAAGAGGAAAACCCGGCGTAACAGAGAACCCGGGGGGGAGAGAGTTGTTTTTCTCCGTAGGAATATTTCACGGTGATTAATGACCGGCGCCGCGAATGCGGCCGCGAGTGAGCGCTTTTTCTTGCACGTTTTTCTTCATTGCGCGTGGTATAAGCCGTGAGGGGATAAAAATCAGCTCGAAGGTGGGATTCGCCGAAATCCCTTCTTAAAGTTTCTCGCAAGGGAAAGAAACAGAAAAAAAAAGAAAAAAATAAAGAAAGCAATCCTCTTTACCTCCGGAGGAGGCTGCTTTGTAAGACGGAAGAGAGATGCGGACGAGGGAGCGCTTCGTATTTCGCTCCCGTTATTGTTAACGTGCGGCGCGTAAAGCTCGCGCGAAGCGAGTCAACAAGTGGCGATATATCTCGTGAATATATTCTTAGCATAAGCGTTATATTTACGTCGTTGCTAGACCCGGGGGCGGCGTAGGTAACCCGGGCAGAGTGGAGAGAGAGAGAGAGAGAGAGAGAGGAAAAGCAAGCCCGCCAGTTGAGACTCCCCGCTAAAGACGACAACACTTTTATGCACAAGAAGCTTAGAGCTTCCGGCAAACTTGATTGGTAGCCGGCGCCGCAAAGCGTTCATCGGGTTCCAAAGCCATTGCTCCTTGCGAGATCGATGATATCACTTCGGGTGAGTAGGATAAACTTCGAGCGCTCTTGAGCGCTGACTTCTGCGAACCGGGAAACTCTGCGCTTCAAAAAGACCCCTTCGATTAGATTTGATTAGAGAAACGAAACGCAATCATTCTTGTTTAAACGTCTTGCTCGCGGAAAGAAAATGGCAAGCGAGAACTTACTCTCGGAAGATGTCGAACTAGTTGTAATAGAATAATTCAGCATGAAAGAGAAAAAAAATTTAATACAGAACGAACCAGCGCCACAAGAAATATTTACGGCGTTAAAGTTTACGGCGACTTTTTATGTTGCTCCGATGTGTGCATAGCGCGCATCTCGGTGTTATATACATCCTTTCTTCTTTTTTTTCCTCGGAAAAATTCCCGCGATAACCGCTATCGTGGAGGGAGGTGACACATCGCGAACGGTGGTTTTAATTGTATGAGATTCCGCGAATATAAGTTAGCCCGTACATGTGTTTTCAACGCACGAAAATATGAGACACGCAGCCTGCGCGTGGATATTAATGCGCGCGGAAAAACTGCGGAAACTAGGTTAAAGGCTGGCACTTTGCGAAATAAAGGCAAGAATAAGTGTACGTCTCGTTTTCATCGTTATTTTAGTAATTTCGTTCGAACGTTAACGACTCGATCGTACTAATTAGCGCCACATTAAAGCGCGTCGTGCAGCTTACGCTGCTGGGCGCAAATTAATTGTCGCTTGACGGAAAAAAATTTAATCATTTTTAAAAAATCAACATATAATCTGAAAGTTTTAATTTGTAATCTCTTTATCTCACTGATAAGTCGCTTTAAACGACAACACGTGCGCGTGATCGATTTGGAAATCGGTTCTTAAAGAAGTTCGAATTCTCTTCAAGAACAAAAGACTTAAATAATGCGCAACAAACGCAAGAAGGAAAGCGGCTTATCCGAAACAGATTTAAACCGTTTTGTGGTCCCAGCGCGCGTAAACTTACAGCCCTAATTGCGCTCACGCGAGAATTATTTCCCTCTTCGCAATTCACACGAAAATCTAACGACACACCCGCAATACGCATAATGTGTATTTCTCATGCAATTTTAATGCGGCACTCTTCACACATGTGCGAATGATACGACAGCTCGTATATCACAGAAGCACAGCAGCGGGGCTTTATCGACGATCGGTGCTGCTTTTATCGTCTATCAACTCGTGAGAATCGCCGGCCTATAAGGGGATGGAATGGAACACACACGTTGCGCTCTCGGGGGCGAGACGTGAGAAGCCCAGGGACACGTCGACGCGATGCTGCGCGTCGTCGTTTCTCTTCCCTTTTATTCCCGGCATTTGCTGCTAGGAATGTGATATCGTTTCGCGTGCATAATATCGTTGTAAAAACAGAATTACGACGGGGAGAGGCCAGATGTTCTTTGTCGTGAAACCGCTTTATTTAATCCGACTCGATCCGCAAAACATAACCGCTCTCCCGTCATGAGAGTTGCATTAAATCAAAGCCTTAAATATCGGGAACACATGGAACCGTGTCTTTTTATTGTTGGCGATTGTTCTTTTTTGTTCTTTTGTTTTTTTTTCAGAACTTGAATTATGCAATATATGTTTTATAGTCATATATGGCTGTAACATATTTATTAATGTAACCGTATTTGAGACAGCTCGAGATATCGCATGAAACTTGGTTTGATTCGGACGGAAAATATGGCGTTAATTATATCGCACAGTAATTCCAAAGTTTCATTTAATTATCGTGGAATTAATTATAGTGGACGGAATTTGTGTGGAAACACGTTAATATAACAAATTGATGAGTTTGTAATCATTATCGCGAAAATGTGTTTTATTTCTCGCTGAGACTTAACTCGTGTAAATTATTGTATCTATTAATCATCTATTTGCGCGTTTAGTGTACATACAATTATTAATAATAAGTCTCGCGTTTCGATTTGTTGATACACGTGTTTACGTGATATATGAATGTTTCGCGCGAGTAGAACATTCTAATAATTTAATAGTTGAGCTTTCATTCGAGCGGGAATGCGAAACGTATACACGTCATATGCGCACGATTGTCAAAAAGTGTTTAAATGCAATGTACTACATATGTTTGAAAAAGTGCATGAGACAAAGCCTCTTGAGAGAAAATCGTCGTGCGACGACTTTGAACGGCACGTGCTTGACCTCATTTCGTGGTTGCGTTGTCCTTGATAGTGAGCAGAAGAATTTAATCGAACGTGAGTCACTTCCAGATGAAAATAAAAAAAGAATGATGTATCGTAACGATTGGTAAGGGACTTGGAAACGCTGAAATGTCGCGAGATTAACTCGTGCGTGATTCAATCGAATCGTCATCCAAGATCGATCGATTCCCAGACTCATGATTATATAGGAACACGAGCGCAACACGCCGCGGCATTCTATTTAATTGCAGCGGTGGTGTGCGCACGCATGAAATTCAAGTCTCTCCGCGCCATTACGAGAATTACGCACAGATTTATGTGCCTTATGTGCTCGCAGAGCGACAAAGTTGCTCGCCAAATTGAATTCCTCGCGCGGCACCTGTGATTATTTATGTTCTTCGAAATGCTTTTCGCGTTCGCGAAAGTCCGAATAGAAAATTGCGAATGTGAAAGACACCGAGATAACTCACAGGCGCGTAATACTCGCTTATGTACTAATTTGTTAATAAATTGTTATAACGCGCTTTTACATCTGCCAAGGATGCGTGTCGTCACCTTTCACGCTACGTTCATTGATTTGTTTGCGAGAAATTAATAAATCTGCTATTTGTGCAAATTAGAAATTTACTTAGCGATGACATAATATAGAGTACTATATTTAATCTTTCGATTTCGTATAGAAATAAAATTATTCCATTGTTCTATGTGTCATTTTTTTACGAAAAACAAGTCTTGGTCTGTGTCGACGGCCGCCGGATCTTATAAAGTAAGATGCAACCTGATACAAAGCCAACTTTATGGAAAAAGTTTCGACGTAAGATTCGAAGCTTAAGAAAGTTTAGCATTTCACAGATGCGTAACATTTATATACAACTTAAAAATGATTTAGCGATCAAAGAATCGGAAAGCCTACCCTCTTCGGCCTACTTGATGCGTCGCATTGTGTATTTCTTGTGTACGCAACTTCGCTTGGTATTCGTCGCATTTACGAGTAGTAACAGCAGTGCTAGTCCGAGTTTTATCGTATGAAAACTTGTATTACAAGAAGCAAAAAAAACTTACCGTATGTGAAAAGAAAAAAAGTAATAAAGACTGTCACAAAATCATCTTTCACATATTCTTTTCAGCTCTTTATTTATGTATCGCATTTTGTTTTATTTAACGAGAACAGAGATTTGATTAAACAATAAAAAAAAAGTTAATTGTTGCATTTATTATTTCATAATAAAATTTTTTTTATCGTTTGCTCTGACGTGAAAATTTGCCAGTGAAAGTTCGGGGAATAGATGAATAAAAAATAAACACAATAATTAAATAAACAATAAATCGGATAAAACACGGAGATGTATATTCGCGAAATTTTCAACACTGGTAGTACCGAAGTTTCTGTAATGCAACGTTTGAAATAGTTCGCTTTCAATGTATAACGAATGACATTTGAGTGAGGTTGCAACACATACGAGTTTGGTATAACATAAATTTGCAATTAGTTACATCACGCGACTGATCCAAAATACCGTGACGATGTGTACAAGCAATGCTTACGTGTCGCCGGTATTAAAGACCGAGTCTTCATTGCTGACAAGTCAGGTTTATTCGTAACGCAATGATAATACCCGGTTGTCAGTATGGATATCGTCATTATTGAATATTATGGAAGACGGGCCGGGAATGTCGATACAAGGGAACGATACCGAGGAAACATCAGCCTAGAACGAACCGCCCGCTAAAATCAATAATCCGATACAGATGTCAACAATCTGCTTCCAGTTGACGAGCTTGTGAGTCTTTTCTTAATACTGTACTCCATTAAAATGTCGGATATTTTCCGACGTACACGTATATATACTTGTAAAATGTATAATTTATCCGTCGTATAGACAATTCCCGCGCGAATAGCCGATTTTCATATTGACTTACTGAGACTTTTGCGTTTCTCAAAACTAATTACATGGAAATGAGCTAGGATGAATGGAGAGAAAACAAATTGAATGTCAGCTATCGTCAATTATCCGATTCCCGAGTGTAAACGTGTCATTACACACACAGTAAGTCGTTGCAATTCGATGTTTCCGAAGGCTTCGAATAAAACCACGTTGTTGCAATTCAATGTATATCGGCGTATCGTGCAATTTGCATGTATCGGCGACGACGCTAGTTTTGCTAAAAATGAGATATTGTATCTAAGTAAGATATTGTAACACGTTTATATGAGAGAATGTTTGCTAACAAATGTCAAGATTTCAGAATCCGTTGGCTATTGATTGGTTTCATATCTTTATTTTTCGTGACAACTCAGTACAAAACAAAGACTATCGCATGCTAAAGCACCGTTATTGTAACTGATGCTCAATGCTTCAAAGGTCGCAGTAAATCAATACTTGGAAAACGGGAATAAGAACGATCCTCTTCCGAAATGGACGGAAGTAATTTAAACACACACACACACACACATCCACACAAATTTAGAGACACAACATAGCCGAGTCATACAGTGGAATGTCATCGATTGCCCTCGCGTATACGAAGAACTTGAAATACTTCCGCATTGTGAGTGCGTACTGCGCGCATTCGGGTGCATGTCCGGTTTCTCGCAACACGCACTAGCGTATATTCACGTTATATGTGTCACGACAATCGGTTTTACCGGAAATCGATTCTTTCATCCGCGACTTTTATTCGCCGAGAAGATATCAATATCTTATTTTTAGCAAAAATAGCGTCATCGTCGATATATACGCGAATTACATCAACGCGGTTTTATTCAAAGCCTTCGAAAACAACGACGAGCTACTGTGTGATAATGTGTTTACACACCCGGGGAGCCAGATAATTGACGTTGGCTGACAATAAAAGTGTCAAGTGTTCGTTTTTAACGTTTGCGTCTAACACGTCTCACATATTTATCCTTTCCGACGCGCAAATTACTGTAGACGAATAACGCCATCGGAAGAGGAAATTCGCCGTTACTGATAAACCGAGCCTAAACCCTCTCGTTTGACGTCGGCACAGCATCTGATAATAATAGAGTTAGTTTATTGCGTGCACACGGCTATTCGCCACATATTCGCGCAATACCACAAGCGCCGAATCAAGCTACTATAACTCAATCGCGGAATTTGAGGCGACGGCGTTGCATGCCAATCCCGATCAGCAAACGCCACCGACAGCGTAATTTTCATGATTCCGTTTTATATATGATTTGCAAATGACGCGATAGTTAGCACATTAAGAAACAGAATTTATAAAATCAAGAAAAGAAGCAAAGCCGATAAAAGCCGAGCGCAGATGTCGCGCGCAAACAATCATTTTTATTACGATCAAAATCTAGTAATTGTACGCACACACGTAATCCGATCGCTGCTTCCGTCCTATTTTGTAGCTTTTAATAAAAGAAAATCAGAAAATTAAAAAACGAAAACTAAGAGCCAGTAACTTACGAAATTGAAAATGAAATATAAATATAGAGAGATAATATATAAATTGTAAAAAAATTATAATATTCTAAAAATATTATAAAAGAATGTAACGCATATGTAGCTTGAAAATATACAATGTAACTTGACGCAAAAATAAATAACATTGTTCGCGCAAAAACGTCGGCGTCAAAATCTGTTGTAAAAGCGATAGTAACACCGTTTTTCTTAGGCAAAGACGAGCGTGTTATAGAGAGAACGTGACTTGAAATTCCCTAGGAAAAATCAGCTTTTCGCGCCGGCGTGTGCCGCGGGAATAACGGCGTCATATTGAATTCTATCGAGACAGTGAATGCTTCGGGATGCAGCGGCTGCGACCCAGATTAATCTTACGGATTTTCTTCGTCTTCGTGCAAAGACGCGCAAAGAGAATCGGGCAACAAACTTTTCTTTCTCACAAAAATTGGTATTGGGATTGTTCACTGATTTGAAGAAATGGAGCAGCGTTTTACATTGAATTGGCATTTAATGTAAAAATGTCACACTGCAAACTTGTTCAAGTTGCTTCAGTCAGTTGTCACGTCGTCTGTTATTACATTTTAACGTGTTAAAATTATTCAAAACGGAATTAAAAGTTTTTTCTCTCTTTAATTTTTCTCTCTGTTTACTGCACGTACGAAAAAAACAAAATGATGTTATTTTATAATCTTTTGAGTATTTTTGTTATTGTGTAACATATCAATGTTTGCGTTTCTGGACATTGGAATAAACCGTTTTCACTGTTGTCGCCGTAAGATAAACTGTGGCGCGAACGTTTAGCGCATGTAACAGAATCCGCCAAGCCCATTTGATTTCATTACACCGGACACTTAGAGCTGTAACATTCAGGATATTTCATGCGAACTTTTGCTATTCCGAGCCTCACGTTGGCCGCTATCACTCGAAACGCTTGTTCAAATGCGTGAGAGCTCGATTACAATGGATTCTCTTTAATTAGGATCTTACGTGAGGACGAGCGCGCGCGCACCGTCCCGAGCCCCGTTTAGTGTTATCCTTTCTCGGAAACACGAAAGTATTCAACACGAGTTTCACGGCTCTCCGACTCGAAATTGCCGGAATCCGGTTAGTAACCTCGGTCGGTCGGTCGAGAAAGAGCCGGGGTGAGATAAGCAAGAGTTCGAAACAAAACACATCTAAGTTTTCTTTTGAGTTCCGCACTATGCGCACGAGCACGCAATGCGCGAGATTCCCTCCAATCTCTATCGAAGTGCAAACACGTCAGCAGAAGACGATTTGCATTAATGGATCAGTTCCTTTCGATTGTGACATCGACATGTGTGCTAATACAATATATTCGTAATTCCAGAAAGAGCATTATTCCGAGAAATCACTTTCCGAGTGTGAATTATTCATATTAAAGATTAACAATTAATTTAAATGCTGAGAAAGATACATATTACGCACGCATATGAATTGTGTAATTAAAATATGCAATTATAGAGCGAGCGCGCGCGCGTATACAATAAGTCATCTGAAATAAATAGATAATTAGTCATATAAATACGTATAAATAAATTAATTTCTCCATTAGCTGTTATCATCAACGTCCATTAACTGCTTCATTCGTTAACTGCTTCGTCGAATTTAATTGGAAGGTGCATTGTGCGGGCTTTCAATACTCTATCATATATTAATTTGTAGATTTGCATATCGTGCGAAAAATTGCAATTAACTGAGGAAAAGTAGGGATAATTATGTTTAATTTTCTATTGCTATATACAATAGCGATTTGCACTTTAATTGATAAAAAATATTATTACAGGTAAAATTATCTTACCGCGGGACAAAAAAAATGCGAATTCAAAAATATACAGGATTAAATGCAAATAAGATAATGGAAATGCGGCGACTATGCAATATTATCATAAACGCGAAATGTAAATCCGACTTTGAGCGATACATTTTTATGTGCATTAAATGCGCTACGTTCTGCGACATAACAAAAATATATCTCGTATTCCTTACAAATATCACATGACGTGACAGCTTGTAAGAGAAAATATTCTGTTTTATAATAAGCAAAACATATGTACGTAAGTCTAAAGTAGAGTAATTCAAGTTGAAAGAAACTCACGAAAAACAACGTGAAAAATGAAAAAAGACGAATTAATGTTGCGAATTAATTTGCATATTTTATATAATAAGCAGCGAAAAGAAACGCAGTATGAAAATTGCCAATATTTTATGCAATCTTAAAATAACATTCCTTTAAAACAATCAGAATCATTGCTAATAAAAACAGCAAATATTTTTACGCAAATTATATTTACGTATTCATGTAACGTAAGAATTAATTACTTTAATAATTGCTTGAAGTTTTCACCAATATTTACATTTGTGTGAGAATCATCTTTTCACACAATTAATGTTGATTTCTGCAATTTGAAGGGGTTGCTTTTATACAGCTCTCTTTCTCTCTCTCTATCTTTCTCTGTCTTTCTCGTTTATAAAGAAAGTTCGAAAAATAATTCAATTAAAATTAAATCAGTTATTAATCGGCTATTTTTCTGATGTCGGCGGATAAATTAACGTTCTCACCCCGAAAAAGTAGAAACTTCAATTCCCGCAGTTGAAATGATATTTTCGCCGAATATTCTCTTGGGGAGAAGTTGTTTTTGCACAGATAGTATTGAAAAAATTTAATTAATCAATATTAAAGTGTAATTTTAGGGTGTTTTGTTTTGTTTGGTAGATAAGCTGTTCAGAGAGGTTTTGCAACTATACGCGTGAATATTCGCGCATTTGCAGCGGTTTCCAATGATTTTAATTTCGAGGACACTCGGGATTTTGAGAGCAGTACATACACGCAAGGAATCAAGCGTAAATTTAGCAGCGCGCAAATATCACGATGTTTAATTGCAATTAAATCATAAAATTTATATGAATATCGCACAAATTTGACGTACAATTAAATTAAATGATCGGAGATATTGAAGTCCTTTTATATCGTCACGTATAAAAATAAAAATTTCATATTCGCCGCGTATATCTCACTTCTTATACGACGGTGCATATTAATGATACGCGATATTACAATCGAGATCCTTTCTTTGGCGCCCGTGATGCTCATTTACTTCCAATGAATATGAAATGCGAAACTCGCAAAGGCGCTTGCCGAGGCTTTTCTACGCGAATATTTGGCAAGCGAACGCACTGTCTAGAGTTGCTTTCCTCATAATGCGATCAAGCGATAGTTTAACTTTGAATAGGAATGTCGATATCGACATAGTTTAACTCGAAGAATGTACTCTCTTGTAGTCCTTTAGACTATGCCGTTACACATAACGCGCTCGCCGAAGCTCTTGTTTTCTTAAGACGGAACTCTGAAGCGCTAAGATGGTAAACTCACACATTGCAAAGGAAACATCCGAGGAAAACGCGATGGAACGAATTCGCGCCCGCGTAATTTTTCTGAAATGCAAGAAAGAGTAAAATAACTGTGACATAAATGTTTAGTGTCTTTTTTTTCCATTTCTACAAACGTACCGACTAGACTTTCCACTCTTACGCGACGCAAGAAATCGCAGCAGCGATGAAATATACGATAGAAATATACTCAGTTCGTTTATATAATTAACTATCGCATACACGGAGTATAAATCGTCATATATTTTCACATGCGTTTTTGTAAGCACTGTTCCTGATGTAGTAATTCGTTTCGAAAAACGATGTGCAATTGCTATGCGCGTTTACGCGCGGCAATGCATAATTCATCATCTATTTATCATTGTTCGCCTTCAAAACGAAAATGACGTTTATCAAACAGCAATACACGCAAAATGCATGCGGAATTAATTAATTATCAAGGGCGATCGCACATACGATACACCAATGTCCGCCTACATGGGTTGCAGCTTTTATGCGCAAACACGGATATGTAATTTGTTAGTCACGGTTCATTACAAACGAAGAACAGATTTGTGTTTCGCGCGCTCACAATATTCTCTTCTTGCTCATAAGACGATAGCATAATTGCAAAATATCACGGCTCTTATCACAAAGAAAAAGACCTGATCGATCGTATAAAAATAAGAATACAATGTCGCGTTAGCAAGAAATATTTTCACACTCAATCTGTCGTCAAAAAGTCATTGTTTCTTAATAGGCAAATTGTATCTTATGCGTATAAAGAAAATGCGTTTGCTCGATGGAGAGGAAAAACGCTTTGGGGATTTAATTCAATGATACGCTGGTTTTGAAAAAAATGTATCCACAACGTAAGTCTATTAATAGAAAACATTGAATTTCGATATAGGGGGCATACCGCGAATCACGAGCAAAAAACAGATATTGGATGTCGGTGAACTTTTTACATTCTCTGCCGTGGTGGTGTAATATGGCCGCGCGATGTATATTTCACGGAAAAAAGGCGGCTCGATATTGCACACATGACGCGCGTCGAGCTGCGGCTCAGCATAGATAAATTACGAATCGGCAAAGAAAGGAAGTCGAACGGAGCGAGGATATCAAACGAGGCAAGAGAGCGCATCAATTAAACGCTGCCGTCGATTTCCGGCTCCGATAGAAGTTGCTATTTTTCTTCGGCCGCGTTTCGACCTGTTGCCTCCATTTCATTGTGCGTTGAGATTCTCGACGAGAGAGTCTCATCGCGATATACAGCCTATCTTTTTTATATATATATATATATATAGAACGCGTCGCTTTAACGACATAACAGAATTCGCACAAATTAATCCGCGAACTAATTGGGGAAACATGGCCGACAAAATCCGACATATAGAACCGACTGCGAAACATCGCGATGCTTGTTCGCGGCGCTCGCGGATTCGCTCTTTTTTTTATTGAAAGCGAATATGTTCGTTCGATCGCTACAAGCTTTCCTAATGGTTTAAAGACTTTCTTTGCACGAGATTCGTTTGATCGTCCGCAATGACTTTCCACAATCCCGTGTGCGCTTTCGATCATCTTAATATAGTATTATGTTTCACACGGACTTTGTTTTTTTTACAACATATGTCACATTATCGCAATGTACGCATTTTCAATCTCAAGTTGTCGGACGCGTCCTTTTCCTACCAAGATAAAACCTATCGCAATTATGTCTGCGTCAAATAATTATAATCGCTATTTTGATATTAATGCGCTCGGAGAAAAGTAATTTAACTTCCGTTATCACGAAAAACTTTTCGAATTCTCCGAAAAAGGAGATTGTAAGTACATTGAATTTCCAAATAATTACGTGTGCGCGGAGGTTCTTTGAAAAATCACCCCATTGCCGTTTTAATAACAACGTTTGTCGCGAGTAGTACCGCAGAACTCGGTTCTACAAATTTTCGGTGGTGTAACCGGCGCGGTGATTACTCGCGGCTTTAAAGCCAAAACGATTATTGCAGGCGAGAGCGCGTCGACGACAGCTTAATTATTACGTTCCGAGCACTCAATCGCGTACAACTTTCGTTCTCGAAATTTTCCTATTGTTCGCACAATTTATGTTTTATATGCTGCGCATTGTCTAGATCTAGTTAATTAGTCGCGTTAATTAGACGCGGTCGAACATAGTTTGGCGAATTTTAATTATATTTAATTACAACTGTTTTTTTATGTTTTTCTTTAGACCCTAAAAAGGTTTCTGTAACACTTTCGGAACTTTGTCAAATTTTTCTTATATTCTTGGCCCGCGATAAGATCCTGGTACACGAAAACATACACGAGCACAGGTGATGAGAGAGAGATATGCGATTAATGATTCAGAACACAGAGTCGATGTGTTTCTCGCGACTGGACTTGTGAAAAACTACATAAAATTCATGCGATTTCATTACGACTCAATAATCAAAATAAACGTTATAAATGCTGAACGCGTAAACGGTTGAGCGAAGAAAAATATAAAAATAACATTATGTTATACAAAAATCAAGTATTGATTCTGAGTTAAATATGTCACGCAGAATGAATCATATATTTTGTATCAATTACATAAACGCTGCGATTTAATTCATAAAGAACTGCCGATTAATATTGAGCAATAAAAGTTGAAATTGAAACGTTCGCGTTGAGTATTAAACGCGTCTATACAATTGAAATTCAGGTGAAATGGTTCATGTTATCTCGAAGATAGCTCGAAGTTGGAAAATCACGGTCCATAAAGATCATAGTACACTCATCTCTCTCTCTCTCTCTCTCTCTCCTCTCTCTTTCTTTCTCTTCTTCAGCACTTTGTATATAAATAAAAAAGATTTCAAAAATTGCTGATATTCTTTCTTGTATATATTCCCTTTTATATCACTTTATCTTAACCGTCGAAATCATTACATGCTGAAATAACAAAATGAAAATTTAATTCTTCCAACTTTCGATGATTAAATTTTTTCCGCTCATTTCTTCTCTCTAATTCTTTTTATCGAGAATATATACAGATAAAGGCGCGTAAAATAACATTACTTAAATATACCTCTCTCTTTTGATAAAATCGCGTTAATTACGATAGGATTTCCAATCATGCGAAAGCTCATGCAAGCTCCATTGTCGATTATACTGAGTTATACTGAGTTATACTTGAAATATTATATGAAGTAGTGCTCGCAACGTTTGCATTTCGAAACGTTAATATCTTTAATTCCGTAACGACTGGTGTTTCCATGTACGTCTGTGAAACGTTGTCGGCCACTTATATAGTCGATATTCAAAGCCAAATGAAACGGTCCAGCGAGCAGGCTCGTTGCTTCGGCGGGTATGCCGCTTTATTGAAACAATGTGTATTGAAAAGGTACACATCTTCCACTCGGGTGAAAATGAGCGTTCTATGAAAATATCCTAAATACGAAAATACATGTGAAAACGGCTGATTGCGGCGCTTAATGACACTAATTAAAATCGGCTCTTTCGCAACAATGAACACACTCCATCAGTCTGACGAGTCCGGAATCGATTAAAGGCTGCTAAATGCATTCACGAGCGTTCACACAAAATAATATGACAAATTGCTCTTAAAACTGTTCACTTTTTTTTTTAGAAATAAATACGAGTACATTACAAAATTATTAAATAAATCTTGATACTACATTGCCCTTAATACTTCATATATAACATTAACTAATTTTACACACAAAAAATAAAGCAAAAGCATTTCTTTTTAAACAAATTTATATACAATACAAATTTGTATACAATACAAAAAATAGGCGACATACACATATCAAACGAATAAATATTAAGCGAGTGTTAAATATTCAAATCACATATAACTAATTCAAAATATAACGTTTATTTATTCGATTCGGTGGCAACGACAAATTCTGAAACTTTTTATTCATCCGCGTATCATCCTCTTCGCTGTCGAGCAGCGCGAAAAAAAGCCCGAGAGATCGCATCTGTGTACATTCGAAAGTTTATACCGATGCATCTACATTATAGCTGCATTGAATTTACGCGTCGCGGCGGCTGGCGTATGCCCCGCGATTTCGCTATCTCGGCAAACCGTTCACGATGCATGCTCTCTTTCTCTTTTCTCTTCTCTTTCTCTCTTTCTCTCTCTCTCTCTTCTTTCAGCGGGTTTTTTTTATTCATGAAAATATTTTAAATTCCGATAGCACAAAATTGGTCCGATGTATCTCACACGCGGTCAGGTCATCGCCGCGACCTTCTGGCAACCTCACTCTTCGTTCTCTTGGAGAAATCAGTCTCGTTTTTGTTTTCGCCCTCTTTTTTCCTCTTCTTTTTCTTGCGCAGATTGGATATCGACTGGCATGTTCACGTGTGCATGGCAAACACGTGCATACACGTGACATTCTATGTGTGCCCTCTCTCACCGCTTGTTCCCGATTCTTTCTTCGTTTCCTTTGCAGTGCACACTGGAACATGCGGGCCGTTTGTCTTTGAAACGGCGGAATTTCATCGCGCGACGAGAAACCGATCGCGTATAATGCGCCGGGATTGCCATAAGCGAGAGCGGCAGAGAAATATATAGAGCACACAGTATGTTCCGTGCTCAGGATATTTTTGGCAGAAACTTGGCTGATATGCTAAACGCCTGTGTGCAGGCAATTACTTGCGGTTATTTATGCAATTTGATGTGATACCTTGATATGCATTTCCAGTCAAAATATATAATATTTTAAGTTTTTTAACAATAGAGGAAAAGAATTTTATTATTTTTTTTCTCAGTAAAAGAAAAGAATATAACTATCATCTCATGAATTCAATTTTTTGCCGCTATTCAATCTGTGAAAATTGCGTATACTGCGAAGCAACATATTTTTTTTTTATATTTGCAGTTTAGAGTTTTGTAATATATATTCAGCACTCAAGGGTTTTCCATTTTCTATATTGAGAGCTTTATAGGACTCTAAGGGTTTCTGAAATAAGAACCCTATGTGAATAAGAAAAAACTCATACATGTATTATTTACAACTGTTATGCGAAATACATTTTTCAATGCGTTTTCGTCTTCGAGATACAACGGACAAACGTAAATAAGAGTCACTCACTACTGTTTTCGGAAATTTTCTCATATACCTAGGAATCATTTCGTCTTTTCGTTTATCGTCCGAAACGTGTTTCAATTTCTGCTTCTTGCGATATTGTGGGCTTGACGCGGGCGCAATATGTACATATATGTGTATATACTCAACGTTTCATCACGTGTAAGTGTAGATATGTACGGGATATCACAAGTCTCACCGAAGAAGCTTTCAAAGGCTTATTTGTGCTCTGTACACGCATAGAATTACATATACGATGACTATGAAATACAACGTTCTCCCGATAATCACGCACATGTAATCATAATTCGTTGAAATCGTGGCAAATTTTGCAAAATTACTTTTACTTCTTATTTATATACATGTTTAATTATATACATGTATATACATTCGGGAAGTTTTATTAGAACACAATAAGTGTGTGTCGCACTTGTGTGTCACGTTATTTCACAAATCATTGAAATTAATTGACACACAAGAAACGACAACAATAATTTTATAAAAGCAACATGTTACGGCGCGCCACATTGCACCACATT
>QVOB01018650.1:0-10000 GCA_014839585.1 Pseudomyrmex concolor | reverse complement strand
AAAATTCTGACAATTAAGAAAACGTGTATATAATAACGTAATTTCGGATTGTTACGAATTACAAATCTGTGTGTTGTTTCTTTTTTTTTTTATTTTTTTTATTTTTTATTTTTATTTTTTTGCTTTTCACGTAAATGTAAAAAGTACGCATTCGCTCTGCTCAAATCTCTGCTCTGACATAACATGTACGTTTTTGTTGTATATAATAATCTATGTAAGAGCAATATAACGCGCGAAGTATTAGCATATGCTGTGTATTACAAAACCAAGGAGAATCGGTACAGTCGTTTTTTACATCGATATAACATCAATAAGTCCATCGAGTTACAAGTATCGCCTTTTTGGTTTTATTACTTGAATGGTTATTAAGTCACATTTATCGTGAGTTATTTTTTGGATTTTTTTTTTTTACGTATGCTCTGAGATATACAATACATACATGCACTTTTACATCCATAAATAGCACTCCCCGTGCGGGGAGAATCGCGTGCGATTGAATCAATGGCCGTTTTATCCAGTATCGAGTCATTGCGTTTTTTATTCCGTTTTTTTTTTTTTTTTTTTTTTTTTTTTTAAGTATTTCTTAGAGATCTTATTCTAGACGAACCATACATTTCACAGCAATAGTACGTCGGAATAGAAGTTATAAAGAGCATATAGAGACAAGAAGCGCTTCATAAGGTTTCTCTCTTATTACGATTCTTTTACATAAGTGTCCGTGCTTGGAACCAGGTAGACGGTGAAATACCGCGCGCGGTTAAAGAGAGTAACACCGGGCGGCAGACAAGGAGATAAAACTTAATTATACTTTAGCTTATCTTTACTACTATAATGCCACTTATTGTGATTTTGTTTCAAGCATATATGATTATGTTTCAAGTACTAATTCGAGAAAATCTAGAATTATCATCAAAATTAATTTTCGTTCTCCCGTTTACGTCTTGCCACAAGATATTTCGCTGATATTGTGTGAAGTCGGATTTCAGATATCTTTTAATCGAACAAGAAATCGATACTTTTTTCTTCTAACTAGAATTTATGCCAAATAAGTGGATGCTTTCCTTCTTCTAAACACTAGAATTTGTATCGCTAACCATTTGCCTTGGGAGACTAGCGTAATAATTTTTTTTATTTTTTTTATTTTTTTTTATTTTTTTTTATCAATATATTCTAACATGATAATTCTACGATTGTAACACGAAGATATTTTGGATCGCATGACGTGAATTTACTTCATTTTATAGGACATACGCATATTGTTGCGTGTGTGTTGTTTATCGTTGATGACAAGTAATTTTATTTTTAGACGAAATATGAATCGAGAGCTATTGTGGCTTATAGGTTTTCTCAGCATTTGTTGCTTGTATAAGAAATTCCCGTAGGAGTATCAAGTAGCTAATTTTAGGATCATCACACCCTTAATATTATTAAGGCTATATATATGTATATATTAATATACAATTAGTTCGAAGTTGTCTCCGTACATATTATAATTCTATTATCATTTTAATTAATATTTTTTAATTTAATTGGACATTGACCTCTGCCTTCAAAAAGCATGCAGAAAGAAAACAAAAGATTGGTTTTTGTTCTTCAACCCGCGTCGATTAACTCAGCCGTTGCTAATATGTGAAAATCTTACGTTTTTTTTTTTTTTTTAACTCGCGTGAACTGGCACGAGGCATTCTTCGTACGCTTCTCTCGATAAAATTAAAATCATTTAAGATATTGAAAATGCATATTATACGAAGATTTTTTTGGACTAAATGTATAAATTATATATATATATATATATGTAATATAATGCATATGTAATATATATAAATTATATATATATGTAATAATTATATATATAATTATTATATATGTATATATGTGTATATATATATATGTATCAATGCGGAGTATCTTTTCTGTGACAAACCGAAACACATTCACTGGTATTAAACCATTTAACTCGTATTTACCAGTTAATTTAACCTATCAACCCTTTACACTTACAGATGTTCTCAGATCGCGAAATACGGACATATTCGAATTGAGTTTATTTTCTAATTAAAGAATTTACGTAATTTATATTTTCTTATCGCGCACTTATACCAGCATACTTTGGCTTTTATTAGCCGTAATGTTATATATTTCCTTTAGAATGTTTCACGCGTGATAAATTGTTTTTTCTTACGCTGGCATTTTTTTTTTTTTTTGTTTGTTCCCGATTAGGTTCATAGTAGCACATGCCGATGATTAATTATTAATTGTTAATTTCGACAATTATTTTGCAAAACAAGATCACACAGTCACTTCCCGCGTGTGACTTTAATCAAGTGCAAAGAGTTAATAATAAGCCACGTTTGGACCAGACGCAATATTATCGATAACATATGTTGGCACAACAACGTTGTCTTTTTCGCGTTCGGGCGACTGTAACGAATATTGTTTCCAACTTTTGTTGTTAGCAATGTCGCGCCAGTCTATAACCAGAATATATAAGTATTATAATATAGTGCTTTTTTAAGTATTATAATTTTGTACGCATATACTTAAGATCTTCCTTATTTGGTAGTTCTTGGGGTTTTCTTATAAGTATTTTTCGACTCTTTTAAGAACGGGTTTTACGCCGTTTAGTTACGTTGGTTAGATTACTTCATTTAGATTACTTCGTACGATATGATATTGTGCGAGACAATCCGCATCGAGAAAAAAAAACTCTCTGTCTCCACCAATTGTACATTTTCTCTTATTTTTTTGTTCTTTTTTTACTTTCGGAATATTATCTCTCTCGCGCAACGCGACACACACACAAAACTGAAATTCGCAAACTTAATCTCTCGCGTGCACTATATTGTCGGTTGTGAAACTGGATTAAATCTGAAGAACTCAAAAGGACGATCGTGACGAGAGAGATTCGCGTCTATTCACTAAGTAGTAGTGCAAAGCTAAGACTGGCGTTAACTCTTTTCCTCATACACGCATAATTAATAAACGAGAAAGAAGCAAATCGAAAGAAGGAAAACGTAATCCTAAGAAAAAGAAAAATAACACCGTAATTCTAAAATAAGACGCGCAGGCAATTTATAAGAAAGAAAAAAACTCTCTTAGCATTCTTCGCGTTTCTTCTGAATTATCTTTTCTCTTCGTTTGATCGATTTCACGCGTTTTGTTTCTTCGTGAGATTCAAGTTTCGTTTACACGAATAAATCGACGTTTTATTTGCGAACAATCAAAGAATGGTTTTGGTTCGCTACGAAGGAATCTTGATCGTCACGAATAACGACGAGAATGCGCTAATTTCTATTTCGGTCAGTTTCTGTGTTTCTTGCTCAGCGAGGTTGAACCAAAGCTTCGGGAGAACGGCTGTTATTTTGGGGTTCGATCTCTCTGATTATGCGCTGTATAGAACCGCGTAACGACGCTATCGCGTCCTATAACCGAGCCGTCAGAAATTCTTTCATAGATTTACCAGGGACATTTTTCATCGTCAACGAACCGACCGTGATTATCAGTATGTAAGAATTTTTCACGAGTAGTAGTTGATGGTTAAGATATTAACGCTGTGACACTTAAGTGTTAAGCTTAATTTGGAGGCTTAATACAACGCCGTTCCGATTTCCTTCTCAAATCGCGTACGATCCGAGCGGTCTGACGAGCAAAACGCTATCTGCTTCAACGCTTCAACGTTTCATCCCAATACGAAGTTCAGCAACGAATCGATGACGTCGGCTTCGATCAGTCGTGGCGGTGTTGCTGTCGCAAAAAGACAATTTCGTCATCTTCCTTGCCGTCATTTCGACTGACTCACCGTCGAAACCCTCGACCGAAAAGACCGAGTCGACAAGAAAAGCGCGGTGAAAATCTAACAGTAGCTTCGCGAAATATAACGAGAATGCGGGTAGCTTGATGTTCGCCGTGTATCGCGTACCTACGCGCTCGGTTTCGATAGCCAAAAATCCCGCCTCGCGGGAAATTCGATGGTAGTATATTCTTGGACAAGAACATTCAGCGAACTACGTCACGTGACATTGTGAGAGAGCAACACGCCTCCGCATCGCGACGCGACGTCGACCGACGGACTATTTAGGATGGATCCGCGATTCGCGCCTCCTCAGAAGTCGACTCGACGACTCTGAAATCGCGTCCGGTTGAAGCTTTTGTCGGAAAATAATCGATCAAGATCTTTTTTTTTTCTCTCACGTTCCACGAAAGGTACGGTAGTAGTGTTCTTTAAGTTTGCGTTTCTCTCGTGCGAATGCAATGTGTGCAATCTCTTCTCTGTAGGAGAGTGTGTACGTGTACATACTGTAGGAATTCTCTCATTATCCCGCCGCGTCCTCACTAGCCCATTATAATTATCAAAACGTACGTCTATCGATATATGACTTACACTAACACGTAAGTAGTATCCATACATTTAATCCGATCATTTAATTTCATCTCATTCAAGGTGGTGATATTACGTTTCTGGTATATTACGTTAAGGATTACACCTAAGTAAATCGCGAAGATATATCTTTGTCAACTTAACCACTAATTAGCAGCACATTACTTACTCCGATATTGTTTGTGCGAGATAATCTTAACCTAATTATATCTGCGTCTTTTTTTTTGTACGTCCTTCACCATCCGGATGTCTCATTCACGGACGTTCCGCCTAACGTGTCGGTTATTTTAATAAGAGCGATTTTTTTTTTTTTTCATTATGTACTTTTTTCCCGATAATCGGTGTCTGATAGTCGTGAATCATCCTAGTAGTAGTAGTAATAGTAGTAGAAGTACTGAATAGTCTTAAACTTAATAATATCAAAGTCACCTATCCGAATGTATCACCTATCTGATGAACATCTAGCTGAATCATCGTTGTTCCGTCACTTAGTTGGTCGATACTTAATTTCCCTGGTATAATCCGTTAACTTAACACGTTATTGACGGATTAAACACAAACGATTTTTAGGTTGGTTGTTAGATTACTGCGGTGCGAAGTGAAACGTAAAAAGGGCGCTAGCGCCGAAAGGATTGGTCTCGTCAATGAAGTGTTAAGATTGGACCCTTGCTTAAATTCTCTTACGTGTTTCTTACGCGAACGGATCTTAGCTTCACGATCGCTCTCTATCTTACGCGTCTTACGACTAGTGTCAGTGCACTTTTTTTTTTAGATCTTAATTTTTATTTTGCTCCTTTTTGTATTATTATCCGTCACACAAAAGCAAAAAAAAGAACATCGCGATTAAATTTTTCTTTAAGATTATTGTTCGACGCATTTAAAGAGCGCTTGTATTACAGCTTAATCGTGAAATATATAACTAGTTAGTCTAAAGTATCACTAGTTATTTAGCCTAATGGGCGTTACTTTTACTCAAAGTCGCAAGTCTATCTATGCATTTGTTGCTTTTGACGACGATTATTCGTCTGCTGATACGTATATTAAATTATTATACGGTGCAAATTGTGTGGACTATTTCTCTGGCACGCATGTATAATCGTATCGCGAGGGAAGACGTGTGTTTAGCTTTGTTTAATATTTCCGTGACATTCTGTACTCAAAGTTGAGAATTTTCTATGTATTTTACATACTGACACACCGATGTGCGTGTGTTAAACATTGCAGAACGCATTAGAATTCGTATAAATTTTACGTCGCTCGAAGGAAAGAATTTAAGCAAAGAGAAAAGCACACGTGTAAACATTTAAGTTTAGAATATATCAGTTCAAGTGATTGTTATGCGTTAAGTGATTGTTTACTTTCTTACTGGCTGTTAATTAGTAGTAATTATTAACTGTAAATTACTAGTTAGTTATTAATAATAATTAGTAACTATAAATTACTAACGGTAATTTACTGTTAACTGTAATTATTAACTTTAATTACTAACGGTAATTTACTGTTATCCTAAAAGTACTTAACTTTATTCGGCTTTTCAAACTGAGTAAGCCTATCGTAATTAGGCCTGAGTAACAAACATATGTATAGGAGGACTTACACGTACAATTTTAAGGGACTTATAAGACTTAGCAGCTAATAGCTCGCGTCTTATCATTGTATATGACTTATGTGTGAGATTTATTTATTGAAATGCAATTTTGAATTTCGATAGTTCTTTTCTGTAATCAAGATGCGCTTCAATTAGCAATAAAACTGTGTCGATTGTGATTTTCTTCTACTACATAATCCACAGAAATATATAATTTTTTTCTTTTTTTAATAAAAATGTTTTCCGGTGTAATTTTAATCAATTACGAAGTATGGTTGAGCAAAAATTGTAATAGACAAGCAAACGTTTGTAAAAGCTATGAGCTAGAATTTTGGCGAACTATTAAAATCGTTGATCTTCCAACCTAACGACACCTATTTGACAACTTTTAAATCAATCAGCCGGTTAATGGTTCGGGCTCATTTGTTTAATTCTTTTTAATATTTTTTATGTTAAAAAAAACCAAGAGAGCAACGGTTGTCTATTTTTTTTGTCGATCAAGTTAATTAGAATATATGATTTATACATCAATCGTGTTTAGTTCTTATCGGCAAGCTAACTTATGTCCGGTTTTTTTTTAACTCTATCTGATTAAGTTAAACATTAATAATTAATGTGGAGACTCTTAGCAAGACTTACCGAGTTATTCTAATTATAGGATTCTTGGAATTACCGCCTCGATCATTCACACACGTGAAAATCACGCCCGGGACGTCTTTACTTTATCTTTTCATGTTATCATTAGCATCTTCCTCGTTTCATATGACTAAAGAACTTAACTATTAAAAACCCTATGACTTAATGACCATCATTATTGCCTTGCATTACTAGCTGTTGATTCTTATCGCAGATGTCGATCGTACCGCTCGTCTTCCGCGATTGGTGGGACGATATCGAACGTCCGGTCTCCCGGCTTTTGGACCAGCACTTCGGCACCGGTCTCTACCGAGATGATCTGATCTCGAATTTTACCGGACTCGGCCTCAATCGACCCCTACGATCGATCGTTGGAAACACGTATTACCGACCGTGGCGGAACGTGACGCGTCAAGAATCAAGTGGATCCAGCACGATCCAGCTGGACAAGGATAATTTCAAGGTTGGTAATCGCACATTCGAAATCGATTTCGCGCACAGACAACAAAACGAGAACGTCGTGCGAAGATCGGACCGAAAATCAATTTCGTAATATTACTATCATGTGAATCTTCGCAATCGTGAAAGCTCTTTTTTTTTATTTGATGGATGATCTCAGACTAACGTATCTATCTCAGTTTAGTCGCGGACATTTTATTTGGTATATTTCGTAGCTTGGTTACGGCATCCGAGTAATATTAAAATTTTTTTATTGATATCATAATTTATGCGTTTCTAAAATGCTGCCATTTTTTTTTATTTTTTTTTATTTTTTTTCGAGAAAGACAATTTTTTTCTATTTACGTGTTGGGTTTTTAGATTGTTATTACAAATTGTATTTTTGTCCGGTTTTCATCGAGCGAGAGTGCGAGAACTTTCAGATCAGATTAGATGACCTAGAGAAAATGAAATTCTTCTTCGCGATCATGCTCGTCTAAATAACGTGATGTTACTTGTAGAGTTTTATTACTTTTGTCAAACAATTCAGTGTTTCGTTTTCACGAAAGATGACCTCAAGTATATTATAAAAGATTTGCATTCGTAAGGAAGATTTTGTTCTTTGCTTAACCGTAATTCCGTTATCGTTTGTCGTTATGATGTCCGGTATTTGGTTTTTTTTCTTTCACGCCCGGTTACTTGTATACCGCTTAATCTAATTAACGTGCAAGGTTTTTCTTGTTTAAGAAGGACTTATTATATTCGTAGTAATAAACATAGTAATAAACTTATCGTAGTCATAGTAATAACACGGCGTATTCAATGCAAGAGTTGCAATGTAATGAGTTTAATCAGATAACGCTAATAACATGTTCCAAGTTGTCCCTTTTTTTTTTGTGGAGCCACTAACTAGCGTTTTTTTTTGTTTAATCCGGTAAATGCTTAAAATCTTATGACAAATATTATAAATTATTTTATACAGCGGGAAGTAAACCGGTTGCAACGGTGCTGCAAACGGTCCAATTCTCTTTCGCAGAATCCCACGGCAGAATATACAGCTAGCGGGATTCTGCGAAAGAGAGTGATTGGCCGCAAATTATGACAAAACTAATAGAAATTCAAGACCTTGTTGTTTTCAATCTACGTAATATGGATATAATCGACTTAATAACAACAATCGATATAATGTACGATAAAACTAATCAGCCCTCAATTTTTCACTTGAAATTTCACCGCAAATTTTATTCCAAAAATTGTTTTGTTACTCTAAATTGCTTGTAATTTTTCTGCAATTAGCCGCCTCGTTGCTTTTTTGATTTTATATGTAAGTTCCGAAAGAAAAACCTTACATATATCTTGAGTGACAAACGAAAAACAAAAGCTACTTTTATGTCATAGTATTTTCTTGCCGAGTTTTGTGCGTATTTTGTTCGTTCGATCTGATTTCGGCAAGAAAGCGCAAACGAGAAGTTACGCGCGTTAAAATTACAACGAAACGCTTTCTGAACGCGAGTGATTCAACGCGGTATTTTCGGAGAGAGGGAGATACGTTTCTGAGGTATATTTTTATTCGAGGTTTAAGTAATCTCGCGAAACCGCTCGCGACTGTTGTCGCGTAACTTTTCCCGGAAAGTTCGGAAAAAGTTACGCGACAGCAGTCGCGAATCTTGATGCGGGTTTTAAAAGATGCGGTTTTTTACGTCTGCGATCGGATCTCCGAAAGTCCTAATCTACGAAGTCACGATTCACGGTACCTAAACGATTAACACGCGCTGCGCTGTTTTATATGCCGATTATCTTACGCCGCAGTTACGCTAAAAACACAGTATATGACTGTTACAATTATTCGAAGCCGAGCAATCAGATAGTACGTCAGAAGCTCCTTTCTCCTAGACTAATTTCATCATCGTTCTTTAACTGAATGGTCACTCCTCTTATCTTTGATTTGATATTTGTACGCAGAAATCGGATGAATCGTATATGCAACACCTTTCTCTATAAACTGACTGTCGCGCGGACAAGAGAAAAAGTTGCCTCGTCTCTATATCTGATCTCTCTTTATATCAGGCAATTACATGCGTATTTAGTATTTAGTATTAGCATAGAGTTCGAACTGGATAAAACGCCTGTAAGATCTACTTTTATTGATCCCTAGTGATGACTCAATTGTCTTCGAGATCGCTCAGACACTTACTGTAAACTTAGTAACTCGACAGCAATATCGATTAATTTACATCAAATGTGATCATACTACTACTCGCCTAACGCAACTTCGCACTTTATAAATGCGCACGCACGCTGGTAAATTTTCTTTTTTTTATTTATTTATTTATTTATTTGTTTTTGAATTATTTGCTGTGAGAGTGTGTGTGTCGTGACACACGATCAAATTCGTAAATTTGTCAAAAGTATCGGCCCTGTTGTATTCTTTTTGAATGCTTTTATAGTTTTCTTACATCTTTTTTTTTTTTTTTTGTTTTGTTTTGTTTTGTATCTCGAAAGTACGAAAGTTCGATACACAAACGATATACAAACAACGAATGGACTATTTATTGCGTGTTACACATAACTTAATCACGGCTTAAGCGTGTGATTTTTTTTCTCGTTTACTGATACCGACTTTGAAAATAGAAAATTATAAGTGTATGTTTCTTTACGTCTTTTTTACGTCTTGAGATAGAGTTTCGAATACAGGAATGCGATCGATTATGCGTGGTGCAACGTAAGCTCTGACAATTATACGAGACTTAAATAATATATTAACTTATTCCGAATATTATCAGATTAGGTTTACTCTTGTTTTTTTTTCTTTTAACAGCTCGAGAAAGTGCGATGCGTTGCGCGTTGCATTGATACAAAGCTACTTTCTGACGGTTACAAGAAATCTCGAGTGATATCCTACGAAAAAAAGAAAGTACTGATATATATATATATATATATATATATATATATATATATAT
>QVOB01018647.1:0-11444 GCA_014839585.1 Pseudomyrmex concolor | reverse complement strand
TTTTTTTCCGTGTAGGTACATATGAAACGCGTTTCGATTTCATGCAAAATAACCGATCGTCGAAAGAAATCGCTCGTGTGTCTCTCAGGCCTTAATGTATACGCTAAATCACGCGTAGCAAATGTTATTAGCTATTAAGAAATATTTGTAGCGAAATAATTGGCAACTGATGAGATGCGTTGAAAATTTATGACTGTGCAAAAAGATACGCGTGAGGTAGAACAAAAAAATACTGTCGATGTACGCACACGATAGGTGCGGAAAGAGCAACAAAAGAATCTAGAGTTTTCGTTTTTTTTTTCTCTGGTGTCATCATCGCGCGCAACACCGATCGTATCGGGACGGCAAATTCGACGGCGCGACGCGAACGAGTTACCGCCTCATAAAATTTCAGTTTAACGATGACAAGAATTTATTGGACAATTTTGACAGTGGACAGTGACCCCTTCTTTTCTCTTTTCGATTTTTTTCGTTTTTTCAAACGCCCGTCTCTGATCGAGATAGAGAGAGAGAGATAATAAGTGTCAGAAAAGATCGTGCGTATCGAACGTAAATTTCCCCTACAGCGGTGGCTAATGTTATGTCACTCTGTCTAATCTACGTCTTCTACAGTTATTTGACATATTTTATTTCCAAATCTCCCCCCAAAAGGGGGGGGAAAAAAAAGAGATAAAGTCGGCGCGCGAGTGTGTGGGAAATTTTACCACGTAGCATCGAAGACTGTCTCCTCATTACAAAACTCTCAAAGTTATCGGCCAACCTGTCTCATCTTCGTTAAAATCGAATTTATGTATCGAATATCTCAGGATTATTTTTCAGTTTTAAATCTTTTCCGTCCGTGTTTCTCTCGTATGTAAATCGTCGAATCTTTTAAATCTGTAAAAGAGACGCGAAAGAAACGCGCGCGTATAACATCCGTCGTATTAAATGAGATTTAGCACAGCCATCTGTGATTATTATTTTCAGGTGAGGTGTCGGGCGAGAACGTGTCCGCGGGTACGGGACCGCGCGGTGGTGACCGCGGTGAGGCGGCTGATTTAGGTACGCACACGGAAAACAACGACGGGGCCACCCTGGCAGCGAACACAGCGGTCGACGCCAGGGGCGGAAGTCCCCAGGGCGCTCACCTGTCCAATGCGGCAACCCCCAGACCACCGAGGGGTAGAAGGCGGCAGAACCAGAATGGCCTCGACACCACGCAAGTAAGTGGAAGGAAGAAAAAAGGAGAATCGTACGTTTTCCTTCTCGAATTGTCCGAGAACCCAAGTGCCGAAATGCAAAATTTAATATATATTTAACATCCTCGTTGTTTGCTCACTTTGCTTCTCGCCTGGCTCCCGAAACGATGGACGAATGTTTGGAGTAAAATTGTGACACGACACACAAAGCCTTCTACGCGCGTAGGCAAACACAAACGTTCGCGTATAACTTACGCTTGCGGTTCTATTGACGTAGCGTGAGTCGAACCTCTCTTGCGCGTTCAGGGAATTTTTATTTATTTTTTTCCGCGAGAAGGACGCGAGGTCGCGCGGGATTTGTCGTACAAATTTTTCGAGAGAGCCCAACTGCGCGCGCGCGCGCGCGCGAACGTTTCTTCCGCGAAGTGTTTGAGCGTAACGTGTCCACTTTGCTCGAAACACGTGCTCGGGGAGATATCCTCGATGGAGTCCATCGCTCTCTCTGTGAGCGCTGCTGATGTACGTACACGAGCGCACGCCGAGACGAGAGTCCCGTTCGGAATCAACCGCGCAGCAACTATGTCAACCGCGTCGAAAGCCGCGGTGTCATTCCATCGTTGACATCCAGCTAACCCGCTCGTCGCTTCTGTAAATGGCAAAAAAAAAAAAAAAAAAGAGGAGTCTTTGGTGGCTGCTTAACAGCGCTCGGAGAGAGATGCCGCGACCGACGACGGTTGAAAAGAAGAAAATTGATGATCGTTAGAAAGAATATAGCCGGGTCCCGTGACCATGCAAGAATTTATTTCGAGCGCGCGTACGAATGTAAAGGTCTTCGAAGAATAGTAGCAACTCGAGAAAGTAATCTCTTAAGTAGCGTAGTTTATCTTGAGTTATTAACTCCCAAAAGATTCCTTTTTTTTTTTTTTTTTTTTTTTTTTTTTCGTCACGGAATTAATTGGAAGAGAATGAGGCACTTGAGCGAGAAGAAATCGTAATACGAAAACCAAATATGTGTGCGCACGCAACATTCCAAATTTGACAAGTCCTTACAATGCTAGGATGACATTTCGTTTTTTTTATATTTCGTTCGCGCGAAATATATTTTTTATTTATTTAGACGTGTAAATTAATACACATAATAAATTCGAATTTGAGTTCAATGCAAAAATTCATGTTGGGATATCTGGTTTGCATCTCACACGTAGATAAAATATCCAATTTACCTCTCCGTGGAATTTAATTTCGCGCGTATTGAAAATGCTTTCGCTGCTATACTTTCCCGCGCGCGCTGTCTCGCGATATATTTTCCCTATCGAAACCCTAGACCGGTATCGGTATTTCGCGCCGAGCGAAAACCTATTCGAAACGTAGGGTATATACGAGATCGTGTCCGCGTCGTGAGCCCGAAGCGGTCCCTTGTCAGGAAGAGAGGTTCTGGAGGCGAGAAAGAGATTTACCGTGGCCTCTGCGAGAGGAGCCCCCGGTCTCTCTGGGGCTCTTCTCCGGGATCCTATTCTACGCCAATCGACTCTCGTTCTTCTTGGTGTCACGGCGCGCTCTCTCGCCGCGCCGCCGCCGAAGAGAGGAGTCAACTCTTACGCCACGCGTTGCCTTCATTACCATATCTCAGATGCAATCTGTTCCCGGGAATTAATGCACCCGGGGAGATATTTCCTGGCTGCCTCTCTCGGATATCTCTCCCCGAACGAGAAACGTATCGTGCGCAGCTACCGACGAGAGTTAAGTTCCGAGCTGCTCGGATAAAGGCGTGGTCCTTCATTAATTTTTTTTCCCCAAAAAACGATTTGTTTTATTTACGCGAATAAAACTTGCACATTTGGCGTTAAACATTTGCGTGTTCTTTTTTTCGAAGTTTAAGAAATGTCGTTGATGTAAAATTGCATTTGAAATGGTTTCTTTTTTTCAATATACTTTGCCTTCAACGTTTTAACCGTAAAGCACAAACGGCAGTAAAACCGAAGATGTTATTGTTGCCGCAGATAAGATAAGACGAGATGAGAAGTCGCGGACGTGGACTCGTGGCAGTTTTACGCGAGGACACTCAACAGTTAAAATTTCATTTGCCGTGCATGTCGTCGAAATATATTGTGTGTGTGTGTATATATATATATATATATACATTCTGCAATTTAAATAACTGTATTCCCGAAGTTGTAATTGGAATTAATTATTTTCTCCTTCAAATGACACGTAAAAAAATTATTGCGAGTTATCTTCCAGAGCGCAAAATGAAGCAATTCTCGATTGTATGTCTCAAGTCGCCATTTGTCGATCTCGCCTGCTAATTAATACTTCCGTTTATGCTTGTTTCTCTCTTTATTGCCGCGACTAATTGCTCCGCATTCTTCTTCTCGTTATCGCGCATCCGGTTGAGCGCGGCGCGTTTTAAAGAAGGACAATTGTGTCGCGTTGCAGGTTAAAACGGAACGACTCACGCCTGACAACAACTCGACGTCGTCGAGAAGCGTGACGCCTTCCTCGTCGAGTCACCCGGGAACGCCGCCGAATGCCACGTCCTTGGGCGGATCAGAAGGTCCGCCGGCGCCTCATCATCTCAAGCACGTGGAGCAGATGATGGGACGAAACTATAGCGACTTCATGAGGAGCCTCGCCGCCAAGTACAACAACGCCAATCCTAACGAGTATATACACGTTTGATGGTTTTTATAATTAATATAATACAATGCCTATTGAAATGAGGCGAGAAAGACAGCTCGTCGTTGTGGTGAACTCTAGGACGTAGTAACCGGTTGCGAATCTTGCCGCTCCACTTCTCGGTGATTCAAAGTCCACTTTGCCAAATTTCGCGTCGGGATATGTTGTAAAGATATAATATAAATATATTTTTTTGTCGGAACACGAGTGTATTGACTCTTGCCGATGATGCGCGCGAGACGTTGTTGTAAAAAAAAAAAGTTGAGACTCGATGGCTGCAAATAGATGATTCGAGTTATTGAGATTTGTAAGACGCGCGCGGAGAGTACTCGAGAAGAATCCGATGTACACTCGGCATAAAACCGGTTGCCCGGTTACACGCGGGTACGTTGACTTCCAACTTTGTACCTTCTGGCACCTGGTTGGAAGCAGATCAGATGAATACTTAATTGATCAGTTTAAAGCGCCAATCACTTCTGATTTTCTGCGGCGAAGAAGAGCGTGACGCGCTTTCCGATCTCTCGGCATTTGAAGGTGAAAGTTTGACAGTTTAATTCATTGTGTGTCTATTTGCATCCTGTCATATTTAATCAGCCTTTTGATCTATCGAATTTGGAAGTTGAAGAGAAACCGTAACCTCTCACGTCGTTGTCTCGCGCTTGTGACATGTTGAATTAATTTAAGATATCAGAGAAATCGCGCGCTTTCCCACCCGATATATCAGTCGTATATTTTTATCACGAGAAAGTGGCAGTTTCCAATTGTAGTATAAAAGAAAACAATGAAAGAATATGAAGAGAGAAAATTGTCTTTTCTAAGAAAACATTAGCCACATCGAAGCAAAAACAAAAACTCCAAAGATAACGATGGATTATTTTAGTTACTTCAGCACGCCGAGGAATGGGTACCCGCCGGGCTTGGATCCGAGGTTTCCGGCCTTTAAAACCGCAGCGACGCCGTTTGTCGGGTTAATGGCGCCCATAGGGACCCCACAACCACCCACTATCCCGACGACCTCGCCGCTTTCGAATAAAGATCCGAAAGATCAGAAGCAAGACAGTCTCTTCGGCAATCCCATGTTTCCGCCTATGATCGATATGTCTTCCACTCAGGCTCTTCTGCACATGGTACGAACTGCCAATGCAGCTCAAAACGCAGCGGAATTGGAAACATATCTCAAAGGCAAGTATTATTTTAAAGAATTATTATTTTTGTTTGCACATTGGCAGAATATAATTTTTTTTTTTTTTTGCAAATTTTTTCTCCGTTGTGCTCGCATATTAATTGATAGAAAACGGAATAAGTTTGCGTTTTGGCACACAGGCGCGAATAAAAGAGATGCGGGCGTGACAAGTCCGTTGGATCTTTCGAGTCCCGGTGGTTTTGCGCCCCGTAAACGGCAAAGACCGGAAACAAGAAGGTCCGAGAGCGTGTCTCCTAAACCGAAACCCACCGCGAGACCGACCACACCACCGCCAGTCAGATGTCCGTCGCTCTGCGGTCACATGCCCTGCGGCGGCGACGGACAGGCCGTGAATCGCTGGACCATCGAGGACGTCGTTAATTACGTCTCGTCGATCGACATCTGCGCCGAATACGCACAGGTACGTGTGAAATTATCGTTTTTTATATCTAGAACATTCGCGCGCGCAAGAAAAAGAAATACGCGCAAACGTTGCAAATATTTCTGCTTTTTCTACAAAATCTTTTCAAAGAAAGAAACTGACGTCCAAAAGTAGCGTCAACTAAAACTTTATATACTTGTTGCAAAATATAAAACATTAAATCATGAAGCTAATAGTAAGTACTAAATCTTGATATAATTGCAACTGATATTTATATTTTGTAAACTCCGCTAGTTTTAATTGCTTTCGAGAGCCGACTCTGTAACGACGCGTTGCGATCTGTCGCGCAATATCTCCTTTTTCCTCTTTCCGCGTCAGTGTGGTAACGAAGCGATCTGGGAAGGCTCCGAATGACCTGACATCAGTCAATCCAGACAGACCGGCATTAGCGAGCCGGGGGGGGAGGGCGCCAACTAGGAGAGTTTTGTAATGACCCCTCGAAGCTAGCGTCGAGATCCTCCACCCTCTCAGGCGTTTCGTACTTTCTCCTTTCTTTCTCTTTCTCCCTTCTTTCCTTCGTTCGTCGGGCAAGATCTGCTCGCGAACGATGATCTCGCTTGCTCCGCGCTCCGTACACACAGGCCGCTCGGCAATGATAGTTCTTACGGGCCACTTAACATTCGTTATTCTTCCTCTCTTGTCAAAGTTTCGCCGGGCGTGGTCGTGGGTTTTCGAGTGTCCACTGAAATTATCCGAGCGATCATACTCATCCCGTCCCGGTTTAAAGCGCTTCCGCTCGTTTTACCTCCCATTTGACAAGCCTCGGCGAAAAGTATAATCGGTCTTTCGTCGTTAAAACTGGAGCGCGGTCTACTTTCTCAGAGGCCGGCTTCCGTCCTCACTTCGCGATTATGTCAGGAACGCGCGCAATGAATAGTTCCATAATTCGCGATAAAATGCGATAGAGTCGGTAATTGCCGGCTTGCGCCTGGTAGACGCAAATTGATTAATTACAGATAACCGACACGGCTTATCTTTACGCGATACGATCTCCTGCGTTTTATATATATATATATATATATACATATATACACTTCGCGCGGGTCGAGCGGGTTGTCACGGAGCTCTCGAACCACGCCGTTTCTCGCCGTTCGGCTTCGTGACAGAAGTTATATTCCTCCTTGGCTGTCACATCGTTCACTCACTCATTTGACAGAGAGGCAAGAGCCATGACTCCGCCGCGCAGCGGAGAAAAATTCCTCCATCCGTGTCACGAGTCGCAATTTCCTCTCACTTCACTTTGGGAGGATGTTATTATATTTCGCAACAAAAAACTAAAGAGTTTCATGTGACCCATGTGATATTTTTACGTACGCGATGGATAATCCATCAGCAATAAATAATTAAGGTGAATATGAACACGCGTCGATTCGAGACACGCGTGTGTGTGGCTTGTTTTTGTAAAAATTTTCGCGTCACCGCGATGATCAGACGCGTCTCGGTAATCGATATGCTCGTCTTAACAAGCGGATCCGCGTCGAAGTCGCTTGTCCAAAAATTAAATTCGATCACGTCACACGATGTGATCGTTACCGTTTAAGAGACAGCGCGACGCGCCCAACGCACTTTTTGCGTCAACGCCGGTATATCGTTCGCGAGATAAGAATCGGTATCGTGCGTGTCATCCCGGGGGTTCGCATAAAGCGCACGATTCTCCGTCTCACTCCGGAGAATTATTCCGCGACAAGGTTTGCCAGGAAGAGAGCGCGCGATCCTTGAGGCTCTCTTATCTGTATATACGCTCTCGTGGCTGGCCCTCGTCATTCTTGAATCGAGTCGACGGCTGATCGAAGCACTCGAGGGAGACTCCGCCGGTCTCTCTTTCTACGCCGAGGCGGCTCAGGCGTTCGATTACATTCGAGTATTCATGAATATGCATGACGCGAGGTGGGCGCCCGCGCAAAAATTTACGGCCCTGACAGTCTGACGTTTCGAGGACCGCGCGTTTGCGAACAAGCGCGCGCGCTCACGCTCCTGAACGGAGTTGGTATGTGTGTATGTATCTTAACAACGATAGCCATGGATAATCGAGGCTGACATTTGCCTCTAGGGACCTCGCTACGTTTCTTACATATCGTTTTAATCGATTATATTGATTTATTGATTTATTTATTAATTAATGTGGAATTGGACACAAGAAGAATATTAATGTGTACGATTTTTCGATAACGTACAAGAAAAAATCGACACGTGATACGCTGAATCGGCGCAAAGAATATTGTTAAACGTTATTTATATTAATTTACACATTTTCGTTATAAATCTCCATTAAACCTATTTTCAATTTAAACATAAATATTTATTTAAATAAATTTAATATGTTTATATAAATAAATGTATTAAATATTAGATAAAAAGATGTTTTTAAGATACTTATTTAAATAAATGCTAATGTTATTTAAGCAAATTTTGACTTTTATTACAATACGCTTCACAAATATGTAGTTTACAATCAACGTAATAATTAAAACCGCTCGACGCGTGCTACATTATTACGTATCAGTCATATTATAATTAGTTTTTTTTTGTCTACTTTACGAAATGAATTTTGTATTACGAGCGCCGGATAATTAATGCGGCAATTTACGGGCTCGTCCGGCGCGAATGTCCGTCTGATTTAATGCGAACGAGAGCCCGGAGACGAGTTCGGGGAGCTCCTTTTCTTCGCAGCTGCCGATGAATGCAAGTGTAACGATCACGCGAATACGCAATATCGGATCATTAAAACACATAAAGGTGAAACCTAAATAAATCGCTTACAGTTCATAAAGCGGAGCCGTAATATTCTCTGTACACGCTGCACCATATGGCGGCCATCATTTATGTCGGAATATCCAGCGCGCAGCGGTCGGGATTCGCTATCGAATTTCCGCGATGAATTTCGAGAGCGTTAAAGGAGAAGAGAGAGAGAACGCGCGCTCTTCTTCAACAAACAAGGCACTTTCGCGACGCGAATGGAATTCTCTCGGAATTATGGCATCGATTCTTATCTCACAAAGAAACGCCGCGAAGAACCGGCGAGAGAAAGAGCGAGAGCGATCCTTTTCGCAGATCAGTTCGAATTATGGCGATACGATCCTTATCGCGAGTGCAATATTACCGCGGATCTCGTGCGTTCACTTTCGTTCGAATCCTACAGAGCGCGAGAGAGAGAGAGACTCCATCTCGGAAAAAGAGTAATTACCGCCGTGGAGTTGAAAGTTTAATTAATACCTACTTCGCGTACATTTTAATTATGTATTTTCGCGATGAGAAGGAGAGACTTAAAGCAATCAATCTGTTTCGTACGGATTATAAGATGGATATAATTGCGGCGCATCTAAAAGCCGCTGGCGCTCAAACAAACAATTTTACCTTCGGCAAAATTTTCTTCAACAACACATCTGCGTGAATCGCCGCGCGCAACACACATTACGCAAGTGCAAAAAGTGTATTAAGCGTAACAAGCGTTTGTTCGGCGATGCGTCGTCTATTGCACGGAAATGATAGATACGTAGGCGTGACTTATGGAGCGAACGTCGTAAAACGAGACCCATGGGGTTACAGACAGCAAACACCGCGACCGCGTGTCGAGTTTGACATAAGATAGCGTGTCGGAATCGTTAGAAAGTCATGAATGTGGATCGACTCCGCCGGTCCGTCCGTGAAGGATAAAACTCTACGTCCTCGCGTCCCACGCGCACTCCTTCGCGTCGTTTGTCGCTCGCGTTTTATTGATTTCGCGGCCATTTGGAACTGATTTTCAACTACTCTTTGACCGATTCGGAATTCCGTCCGACCAGAGATCGGCTTCGAACATTCTTTCCTGTTAAACTGTTTGCCTTTCTTATTCGCTTCCAGTCGATAACTCGACTCAACGTTGTTAAACGACTGTTAATTGTGTGTCGAGACACACAATTAACCTTTGTACCTTTTTTTTTTTAAGTATTTTCAGATACTTAAAAAATCATCATTTTTGTCGTCTAAATGAATCACAACGAGTCGAGAAACTGCCGTGAGAGCTGCTCGTGTTGACAAATTTCCAATGATTTAACGTTCGTTCGCGTAAAGACGATCCTCAATGGGAGACGATTTTTTTTCACCATCTATCTGTTGCGAATTTCTTTTCATTGCTCTCGTGTTAACGCGCGCACGAAACGCTGCTTCGTGCAATCGGGACAAATCAACGGCGATGGATGGATCCTAATCCAGAACGTTCTACGCAGCAGCAGCAGCGCAGCGAGAGACCGCGCGGACTTTCTAACGATTCGGCGCGAGGCATGATCTGACCCCAGGCCAGACCTCTCTAGTTCTCGCCGGCTGGAACTAACGTGTAGCACCTTCGCGCTCGCTCGCGCGCACACACATACACACGTAAGCGCACCTTCTAGCACCGGTCAATTAATCATTAATAGGCGCTAATACTCGCCGCAGTATCGGACGCCGATTGCGGACGTGCGCGTCGAATGGATGCGGAACGTTGCTCTCGTTCCAGATTCCTGCGGCTTCGAGGCTCGAAACGCTTCCTTCTATGTCGATCAATCCATAATTCCCGTCGGTCGCGCTCGATTCGCGCGTATCGAGGAATGGAGAAGGAGAGGAAGACGGGGGGAGAGCCCCGACACTCTGGAATATGTGTCGGATGTGTTTGGGAAAAGATCGCGTGATATTTCTATGATGAATGATCGATGAAATTAGGGATCATTAAAAATGACGGGGTATTGTTGCGGGGATCGGACGCTTGCCTAACACGTAGAGAGACCTCGCTTCGTTTATCCATCACGAGAAAAAAAACATTATCAGCCGAGAGTTCTTCATTTGAGCTTTCTCTTTCGCGATCTCTTCATCTTTCGAGATGTAAAACAAAAACGTAGAAAAAAAAAACAAAAAAAAACAAAGATAAATTTCTCGACGTTCAAACTATAATTGAGTTAATTCAGAAAGCGAACACAAACTTCTTCCGTAGGGATAATTCTATTCAATTAGCGTAATCTCTCCTTGACACACATAATCATTAATCTTTTTTTTCTCATGATGAGTAACGTGTAATTTAACGATAAAAGCCGATTTAATGAATTTATTAAGTTTTATTAAATACATACGTTTGTACACCTGCGCAACTGTCGGTTTTAGACAGCGATATATACGCGCGGCGAAGTGCCTTTACGCGTTGATTGCACGGTTTGGACTCGCTTCTAAACGTCCGTAATGATAGTTTCTGTATACGCGCCTGCGTGCACGCGCGCGCGGTTCTACGCGAGCATTTACACTATTTATGAAATTAATGACGAAATGCGCGACCGATGCGGGCCGCGTGTTTACCTACCTACCTACCTACCTAACGTTCCGAATACCCTGATGTGATTGCAGGTAATAACGACTCTCTCGGGCTTCGCCTTGCGCGATAAGTATCGAAGAAACGCGCGCCGATAATTCGAGTGAGCCCGCATTCGATTTGTGTGTCTTTAAACCGACGTATGTCGGCATGAATATTAGAAAGCAACAGAGCATGTGTTATTGAAGAAAAAAAACATCTAATCTGCGGTTTCCGGTGCTTTTTTTCGGATCTGCGCACCTCTCTTGCTTAAAAAAAATTTCAACGCCGGTTTTTAGATTTTTTTATTACGTCTTAAATAAAATTTTTCGCGAGTTTGACTGCTGCGTTTGTTAATTAACCAATCGCAATTATTGCTAATTCATATTATTCAATAATTTTATCCTCGCGGATGAAATTTGTTACGGCAAACGCGCTTGGAAAGCGAACTTTTATCAAAAACTGCCGGGGGGTTAGGCCGCGATTTGCCGATCGATTTAATGCGGCCACGTGGTCAGCGTCTACCTCTAATCGCCAGAACGTTAATTAACCTGAGGGCCACGTGCGCGCTTTCTCTCGCGCCACTGTGTAAGTAAAGGCGTGTGCACTTACCTGACGGGCACGCTATGCACGTGAACGGCTCGCGGAGAGAGAAAGAGAGAGAGAGAGAGA
>QVOB01018643.1:0-13133 GCA_014839585.1 Pseudomyrmex concolor | reverse complement strand
GTTGCTGATGTGCAAAAAACGAGAGAGAAATTGACTGTGCGAAATTAGCGTTTTTGACAATTGTTTATTAAGAACTAATAAAATTATTAAATATTAGTTGAATAGATATATTTGTAGAAACAATATAAAAAAAAAAAAACCGCATCAGCATCTGATGCAAGTCGCGTTGTTGCAATCGTTCCGCAAAGAGATTTTGTCGCACGCCCATGGGTGCCATAAACACTAATTCGAATCCCACCCGGTTTGCCCTCGGGATTGAACGAGTCGGAACCGGAAAGTGATAAGATACAATATCTCACAATTTCATGTGGCCTTATGGGTTTTCGCGTCCGGAGTGCTAATAAATTATTACGGATGATGACGTTCGCAAAATTTACGATCGTCCGATAATGTTCCGTCAGTCAAAAAACGAGTAGTGATATATCTGTTTTTATTACCCTCACACTTCTCCTCATCATTTACATCAATTTATATCGATTTAATGCTGCAGTGATTAATGTTTATGCAGCCGTCAATATTTTCCACGTTATCGTACAATGAATGGAATAAATAAACTTAATCGTTCTTGCTTGATTCGTGAAGAATTTATTGCAGCTGCCTAAAAACCGGTGTAATAAATGTACGCGCATCCGAATGCAGTTTTAATAGTCCAAATATCAATTCGTACACAGTCGTGCATATATCAATCACTCTCAAAATACAAAAAAAAAAAAATCTTTTCGCCAAGAGTTATCTCACACATAATATCCGAGCCCTCGTGTCGAAATTCTTCTCACCGTAGGTACGTACACAGTTGTATATTCACCACCTTAGTCCGGTCGCTTAATTAAGCGGACTCGCGCGCGTGTACGTGTGTCCGAAGGGTGGAAAAAAAGATCAATAAAATCGCTAGTCTACGAGCGACCGCATTCATCCGCCACCCTATTTCTACAACATATTTTGCAACCTCTCTCTCTTTCTCTCTCCCGTACGCCGGCCTTGGCTGACCTCCCCTCACACACATATGCGCGCACTCGGTTTGCCGCCCCCCTCGCTCTCTTTACCAGAGCCTCACGTGTTCGTTTCGCTCCTTCTCCCTTCTATCCACCATAAGGGTGGTGAACCGGCGAGGGCGCTTTCGCTCGCTGGGGTACGCCGATCCACCACTAGATGGTGACGGAGGGCGAAAGCGCAAGCGAGATCGGAGCAAACGCACGCGATCGGACGAAGAAGCGAGACCGTATGAGAGAGGGTCTGGAGAGCGCGCGAGTAACTTCTCCTCCCCTCTTGCGACTATCGTCCGCCGTCGACCAACTGGAGTTTCTCGTCAGCCTGTCAGTTAGTGCCGTGGCGCCGTGACGGTACGGTGTTTGGTACGGTTGTTCCTTCCGGCTGGTCGTGTGCCTCGCGTATAAACGCGTGCAACGCGTCCTCATTTCTTCAATGGGGACCTCGTGGACCCAGTGCGAGAAAACGCGCGGGCACCGATAGCCCCGCGACACGTCGATCTCCGCGATCGAGGTGCGCGCCGGTCGTTTTTTTGCATTATTTTTTTTTATTGAGAGATACTCATGTAGCGCGTAAAATAAAAAAAAAAAAAAAAAGAACGTAGATTGTGTGAGCTTGTAAATAGCATTTTGCCGATAGTGTACGAGTGAGATTTTTTTTGTAAATTTATATCAAGTGCGAGAGGAACACGATAAGAGGATCTAGAGAAACTCTATAGTGATCGATGATTTTTTTGGTGCTCTTTGGTGTGTGCGCGTACCGTCGCTGATAGAGCAGGATACGCGATACATTAACAAGGTGAGCATTTCGTTTTTTTTCTTCATCATAATGCGCGTCCTTTTAATTACGCGCATCGAGTGACAAACAAGAGCTCGGAGAACAGAGAGACGCGCAGCTGCAACGCGAAAATTGTCGAAGGGAGCACCGCGCGCGGGCGCTGTCGCGATATGATTCGAACCAGCGTGTAATTTCGCCGCGAAATCTGTAATTACCAGGAAATTAGAATATAAGTCGCCGACGGTATTACAGTGGGTGGCCATTTGAAATGGCCGTCTGGAATTTATTAAGTGTGTAATCCTGACCTCTGAAAGTTTTCACGTTTGCATACTATAGAGATAGTAACAAACATCTATCTACGTAAATGATAAAACACGAACTACATATTAATTATCGTTAATAACTGTTATAGTCACGATAGAGATTATAAAATTTCTTTTAAACACGTATGAAAAATCTTTTTAAAGAAAAAATATTTCTCTTTTTCTATGCTCTTAATTTATCTTAAAGTGGAAGTGTAGAGAAATATTTTCAAAAAGAGATCTATCTCTACGCTAGCTTTGATGTAACTTGACTTTTGTGCTCGAGTCTCTCTCTTTCCCTCCATTCTTTTCTAATCCAACTCCGAGGGATATTGTATCGGGCGGGATCTGAGATTCCTTTTTTTTATTTGGTGTCATTCATTGTCACGTCCCTCACCGTAGAAATGATCGTGATGAAGCCGTGAAGCGTTCGGATTTCGGTCGGTGGGAGAGTCGGGATAACATCGATTAATTCTGTAAGCTCCATTTCCGACGAAAAGCGAGTGCGGCGAAGAGTCGAAATAGAAGAAGATAAAGAGTGAATAAGGTGGATTAGCAAAAAGAGAGAGAAAGAGGGAGATAGAATACTCGAAGGGTTCTTCGCGTTCCCCGACGACTGTTGGCATGCAGACAGAAGGGGGACAAATGAAATTTCGTCGCGGCAAATTGTCCGAAAGCGACGCCGCAGAAATCACCCCAACGATTAACAGGAGATCTCCTAAGACTTGCTAATTTCCTGCCCGAGAGAGAGAGAGAGAGAGAGAGAGAGAGTTCGGGGAATAAGGAAAGGTAATATCGAATCGGAACTCCCATCCATTAGCGCGCCAATCTATTTGCTAGCGCCGCCTTAAAATTCTCCGGTTCGGGACGTGGACTGGTTCTCTAAGAGTTCTTTAATCCTCGCGGCTCTCGAAACACGACTCACGTATACCGGAACCCCACGTAGTTTTTCGAGGTAGCAAAATAACGCAACAGGCAATGACGGATGAGAGAGAACGGAGGAAGTCGAACGGGAATTGGAAATGATCCAAGAAAGGTTCCGATACTCCATTTCTATCCGATTTCGATTTCTGCGGAACTGGTGCCAAGTTCGTGTAAATTACTTGTACGAGTGTTTACTGACAATTAGTCTATTGGATCGTTAATGCATTTGGATGAGTTCCGAGTAGGTCGGAGTTAACTTCGGTGAAAAAAAACACACGCTATTAAAATCGTTTTATTTCGGAGAACAAATATATAGTGACAGATAAAGAATCATTACGAGTTACGTCCATATATCAGAACGGGAATGAGAACACGAATCGGGAAGGCATATTCCTGTCGTTATGAGAAATCGAAGATCGTGCCTCATTCTGTCGAATACCGAAGCGTGTTCAGCGCGTCGTCAGATTTTAGTGGATTTAAGTGCAGAGAAAGAGAGAGGGAGAGAAAAGTAGGTTCTGAATATTGATGAAGGGATATGAATATATTCATAGAAGCTAACAGTTTATTTCTGCAGTCGCGTCGAATCGGTTCGCATTGATCACTCTTCGATTCGTGCAGGAATCTTTCGACGGTAAATTCGACCGATTACTATATTTGTAGACGAGCGTTCTCCGTCGGGAGTCACAAAATTCTTACAATCTCGTGAATCCGAAAATTCTTCAATTTCCTCCTTTCTGCGATTAATCGACGTGAACGCACCGCTTCTGACAGCTAATGCTTGACGGTTCTCTCGCGAATCTTTCGCGCGTCTCGGTTCGTAATATCTTCATTACGAGACAAGAGACCTGTGAATTTTACGACGGCTCTCTCTCTTGACGACTCTTGCAGCGAGATTGACTGGAGAGAGAGAGAGAGACGCGCGTCATTTTGGTCTGACATTATCAAAAGATAATAAATTTCACTGCCGTGGGAGAAGAACGATAAATTAATATCGGTACGATAAATTTTCCGTGATGCAGACAATGACGTTGCCGAAATAATCGGAATGCTAATTATTCATTTGCATAATTAACGCGAACGCGGTAAAGCGACCTCCAGTGCACCGTGAGCGGTTCCACATGCCATTGGAGATTAACGGTGGCTGTGCGTCCTGTTAATGTTCATTTTGAATATTAACTCCTCGGAAATGAACGTGCACGATCGTCGAATCATTACGACCGAATTTAGCGCCGGCTGAGTGAACCGCGCGTATGCATAGCCGGCCGCTATGAATTTCCAGCGCTATCATTTTCAGAATCGCCTGCTGCTGCGAGTGTCGTGCAGGGATCATGATGATATGCCGACATCATCGTAAATCTCCGCCATCACTGCGACTGTCTATTTAATTGAAACTTCCTACAGCGTCATGCATTTGTGCCGTTTTATTATTCCGCGAGTGATAACCGCATGTAAATTTTATATTACGCTAATCAATGAGAAAAATCTACAGACGAGCTGCTTAACCGCTACCGTGTAATGACATTTCGTGAAAAATAGATGAAAAGATATCTCTTACAAAATAAAAGTTAAGGGTATAAAAATAGCTATTTAATTTGTGCAATATCTCTTCTGTTTACGAGCAAATGACTAATCGATAGTGAACGATATCTTAGATATCTTATTGTCGCTATCTTACAATTAGAACAGAATAAAAACACAATCGAGTAAGTCAGTCAAATTCTTGTTCAAAGTAGAAATTTTTAGACATTGAAATACGACTTTTGTTCGCCGCACGTGCCGTTTTCACTCGGATCGTGGCGCACGTCGCTCACGGTCAATTTCGAAAAAATCCTTGGCTTTCCGTTTTAAAATGGATTCTCGGTGTTTCGGACGGTGTTTCCTTTTTCAAGCTCGTTTTCCCCCCTTCGGTGTCCAAACACGAAAACGAAACAGCGGGAGGGCCTTAGGCACGATGACGGCCCCGCGTCAACGAGAGCGTATCAGCCAGCTGCTAGCAAACAGATTCAAAAGACAGTCGGGGGTCTTTCTCTCTCTCTGCACCTGATTGCCGGACATCCATCTCCCACCCCTGAGACAGAAGGTGCAGAAACTTCGTGGGAATTCACCACTCTTCTTCCACCCTCTACGTGTGGTTGTTGCACAATGGTTGAACGCGCAAGGCTGCAAGATAATGGCTTCCTAATTGCCGCTCAACCGTGTGTTGGTTTCACAAAGAAACGGATGTCAAAATAGACGATGTCTTCGCAAAAAAAAAAGTGAAGTACAAGGGTCAAGATTTTAAGTAAAGAAACAAGCTATTTCTGCTTTTGTGTTTCTTGTAGTTTGCATACGGTGAATAATAAGAATAAAAAAACGACATGATAATAAAAACAATTTTATTTACGTTTTCTGTACTTATAGAATTTTCCTTTAAATCGACACAAACTACCAGTTACCATCACGGTTTTTTTTTTTTTTGTGAAACCAAACAATGACAGAACTAGTTGGAAACGCATTGGGTGACCTTTCGGTGCGTGACATCGTATTCTTTCGTATTCAAATGACATTGGACTCTGTGACATTGGTTACGCTTAATAAAGCAGAAACGCTGAGTTCTCGGTCCGCCGCGGGGGACGACAACGCGAGTGCGGAAGTGATTTAATCGTCCGGGTCTTGTAGATTCGAGGGGATTGTCAGAACGCGAATGCCGCAACGATTAGCGGCTATTTCGCGACCCAGACCATTTATTTCGCGTGAGGGGAGTTTAACTGTCGTCGCGTGAAGAGCACCGTCGCGCCTTGAACGAGCTGATGATCGCTCTTATCTGCGTGAATTCGCTGAATCGAACCCTCAATCGTAAATTCGAACGGTTTAGAATTGCAAGCGAAGAAAGAGAAGAAAATCGCGCGCGACTCTCTCGGCGAACAACTCGTGCGTTGCATCTTTCGCGCGCATAATGTCACGGTTTTTAGTGCCCACGCGCGTGCGTTCGCTCCTACTCTCTTATTCTCTTCCTTCTGGTCTTTCTGATGCTTCTGTTTTTCGCGACGGAGATCGAGAGAGTGAAGATAAAATATGCGAGACGACATAATGTTGCCTCCTGAGAGATACACCTGACGTAAGGAAGAAGAGCCCGGTGTGTCTCTGTCCCGAATATATCCACCCGCGGGAATAAACGACTCGGCTCATAATTCATTCTAAATACTTGTATGCTAATAACGTTGCCACGGTGCAACGGAAATTTACTATTCCCAGGCGTTTCTTCCCCGCGCGTTCACAGTCGCCTCTTCTGCACCTTTTTCCACTCTTTTATCCTTTTATTCCCCCTGTCGCTCTGTGTGTGTCTCCGACCGCGCGCGCCAACCCTTACCTGTATGCTCCCTTTTTACTCTCCGTCTCACCGTTCATATTCCGCGAGGATTCGAAGAACCGGCGTATTAGCTTTACATTATACGCGCGGCGGAATTTATGCAACGGTCGAGGGATCCGTAATCCCGTAGAACCATAAAGTCCGTTATCTCGATCGTTTATTCCGCGGCGTCTCCGCGCTTCAGTACCGCGATTCTACTCTCTTTCACTTTTTCTCTCTTTCTTTCTCTCTCTCTCTCTCTCTCTCTCTCTCTCTTTCTTTCTTTCTTTCTTTCTTTCTCTTCAACTGATCTTTTTTTTGGTCGCCATGAAAAGTCGACGGAGGAACGAAATTGAAATCCTTCTCTATGGATGGCCCGCGGAAAACGGACGACGCAGGTTCATCCACTGAAACAGTGGATGCACTCCGAAACTTCGTGGTATACGACCATATATTTTGTGCCTTTATATCTTCCCTTTTCATCCCTCGTAGTAGTTCCATAAAGAACGTTCGAAGCTGAGAGAAGGGCCAGTCCCTGGCTTGTATGTTACTTTGTTCTGTTTCAACGATTTCAATCTGGCAAATATCTTAAATCTTCTTCACTCAACCATATGTGATTTCGAATCTTATTACTTTGTTTCTTGAAATCGCACTTGAGAATTTTAATTAAATACAGATGCAGAGTCTCTTTACACTCGCAGCTTCTCTGCATCAAAATTACATGATCGAAACGTCATAAAAAAAGAAGTACGAAAATTATTTTATAACCACCTCCTTCCGTGTATCACACAGGCTGTAAGGTTTCTCTTTCCGGATATTTCATTTAATTTTAGGCCTGTTAACCTTTCTTATAATTAATTAAATACATTTGTACGAACTTTTCCGAAAATAATGTTTTTTGATCGCTGGTTTTGTAACGTGAATAAAATAACTTCACAAAGAGTTTAACGTTGAGTTGATTAATTTTTTTTACTTCAGCTCAGTTGTGTAGTTCGAAAATGTATTTCCATACTTCAGAATTATATAACGTGTTTCGCAAACTAACAAAATAACGAAACTAATACGATATCTTGCTTGAACAAGAACACTCCAAACAATAAATTAATTAGTATGTGACTTCAAACTTGAAACTGCAAACATCGGCGAATGTTGCATCGGCGACCGTAACTGCGTTTTGAAGCTTACAGAATCGTAACCATTTTCAAAAATTGCGGAAAGCTTTTAGTTTTTGTTGATAGTGCGAGTTTGGAATATTTTTAAAAATTTTGAACGCGTTGAAAAGATGTTCACTTGATTTGAAGATGTTTGGTTTTAAATTGGTGTTTACAATTCATCGTGTTTTTCGCTTTGATTGGTGTCCAGAATCTCAATATAAACTGTAAATTGTATTACGCGCGAATATTTTAATGACACCCGCTGTGTTCTCTGAAATATGGTAATCGCGTAAGGGTGGAATTCTCGAAATTATACCAGGTGTGAAATAAAACGAGAAACGTACGGTCGCTCTGGGCGTTGTTACGCTGAAACTTATTAAAGTCACACGAACCTGTCAATTCTTCGCCGCTGCGCGGCGATTTAATGCAAATTACACGTCATCAACCGGTCGTCGTCCAGGAAAAGAAACAGCGAGTACTTTTTTTCCTGTCGAAAATTCGGTGACAGCGCGCATTGAATGAGACACGCGCGTTGTTAACAAGATCCTTTCCTCTGGGCCCACACTCCTCTGAATTTTGCGCTAACGAGTTCAACTGGTAAATTATTTTGTAAAAAAAAGCGTTTTACAAGGCTCGCAGCGGCATTCACGTTATAATTTCCGTCGTGGCGATTTTATAGAGCCGGTCGCCTCGACACGAGGTCTAAACGTTACCCTATAAGCTGCAATCAATTCTGTACACGGCAATGCGTACGTGCGTGTTCGCACAGAACCATGAAATTTTTTTACGACCGTGCGCTACGCGTTCTTGAGAAATATTTTTATTATCCTACAAACACACTTCGCGCATATCTTACGAATCGGTATTGCGATTATTTAAAAAACAAATTTCTATTATATGTGTAGGATCTTCATAGGATTTAATTTGTTTAAATAAATAGAAAATAACTTGAGTGTTTTAAATTTAATTACAATAAAAATAATAAAAAAGAAACTTGTACACTTACTAATTACAACAAAAGAAACTTAGTCTGAGCGCGGAAACTCTCGAGCTTCTTTAGTTGTCGACGGATTCGAACCTTCTTCTTCTCTCTCGGCTTTATGCCTTTTATATCGACTCTGTTTTTCTGTTTTTTGAATTTATCGGCTTGAGTCATCAACCGGTAATCGACAAATATCGTAGAAGTGAGAATAGAAAATATTTGTCATCTCTACAATCGCGCAAATATACAAATTTGTTGTGAGAGACTAGCAACCGTTAAATTCGTTAATAATATATAAGAGATGATTTTCAGTTCCTACATATGTTGTCATTGTCATAAGACAATAACAATATTTTTCGTCCGTATGCAATAAAGTAACTATGTTTATTGCTTTTTACACATTCGTTTTATATATCTGATTCAAAAGATTACATTTGTGTTTCGTATTTACTTATAATTTATTTTTTTTTAGTGTTTCAATATTTTTTATGTTCCACTAATTACATATTAAAGCAAACGTGAATGACGTTATTAAGATTATTAATGTTACTAAACGATTTCAAGAAATCATCTGGCTAATTAATGATGACAATTTTGCAAGCAAGGCAGTTCTCTTTTTATTAACGAATCGACCGTTCTTTCTCAATTTCATCGGCCTCTTTTTTGCTCAATCTCGTTGAAATCTCTTAATCAAGCATAACGCGTGAGATTCGCAATTTAATTAAACCGGAGTGTTACAATTGTACATGTCTCCTTTTGTTGATTTTGTTTTGAAAGGAAACGATTTACTTCACCGTAAACAAAATTAAGTATTTTTAAAATGCTGTATATATAAATATGCGTTTTATATATATCTGTAATAAAATTTTCAAGGTTCGCATCGCATCGATCGATGACAAGTTTTTTTTTTCGTCTTCTTGCGAGACCTATCCTTTTAATTTAATTCAAATTTATATTCCAAAACGAAACCTCGCTAAAAGCGGCGACGACTTAATTAAACGTAAATTAAGTTGAGGGGACAATCGTTTACAGTACATACCGGATTAACGCTATTACGACTCGTCGGTGGTCGCTGGCACGGAATACCGAATATATCCAATTTAAAAGTCTTAAGAAAGTTAAATCCCTTCTCCTTGCGGGAGCACAGGGAAAAGCGGATTCGTATAGTCGTCCCTCAAATTCATCCGCGGAATAATAGATAAAGCGTACTTTTGCCTCGACACGTTCACGACACCGACAGGAAAGAGAAAAGTCTCATCGGCTTGCCGGCTGCACGAAATTAGCATGCAAGTCTCTCTCCGGCGTGTTCCTAAACGCCGTGTCTCCGGTAAAACATTATGCCTCGTTCCATGGAAAAAGTCGCCGACGTCGCGTGGCAGGACGACGAATTTTCAAACGTCGAGCGGCTACCACAACCCAAACCACCACCGCTGGCCACGAGGAGGCATCATTACCCTTTAATGCATGCGAACGTCCTTTGTGTCTCTTTTGAGGACTTGCCTCCCTCTCTTTATATATCTCTCTCGCCAGCTGCCTATGTGTCGCTCAACGGGCATACAAAAAAGCGAGAGCAAAGGGACGGACCGGACATACAACGCGTGTCGCGTGGGGTCCAGAGGTGGTCCGAGGGTGCGGAGACGCAAAGGGAGTGAACGGCACAGATGAGGTGAAAGAGGAAAGGAGACGAAGTGAGAAGGAAGACTACGGACTCCGGTTGATAGGAAGTAGGATAGATAGGTGGTAACCAACCTCCTTGATGGGACGTTGCTATCACGCGGACGCAAGAAGCCTCCCTTCATTGCGTATTCCATTTCACTCTCGTATTCCCTTTTACCCTCGGCTCATCATGCATTGTCAATTTTTCCCATAGATCTGTACACTCGGTCCATGACTTCCTTTTTAATTTCGAGCCTCCCTTCTTTCTCTCTCTCTTTTGACAGCAATGAGATCTAATGACCTCTTTTTCACGCACGGTTACGAATAGCCGAAACTGACCGCAGGATGAATATAATCTTCCGACACGTGTCAGTGAGATCGCTTACAGCATCATATTGTTCCGTTCTCTTTTTTTTTGCTCGATAAAAATTACGTCTTATTTCGAATGTACTTGTATTCCCGTAAATTTCTTGAAAAGAATCGCTCTTGCGTGTGATTAGTGACTGACATGACCCTTTGGGGTTGACGAATAAAAACCTAACCTTTTTTCTCTCTCTCTCTCTCGAGATATGCTTTAAGAATTCAAAACAATCTGAAGGCAGGATCAGTGGAACGTTTAGTTGAAGAATCGCGCGGCGGTTTTGAACGAGATGAATCCGTTCCTCAAACAAGCGTGAAGCATCACCCGGTTTCAGTAGGACAATGAATTATTCTGTCCCAGCGAACGTTTTCATTCGCTTCCCCGATGGTCGAAAGGGAAGACAGTGAAAAGAGAGAGAGAGAGAGAGAGAGGGCGGGAAAGTGACAGACCCTTTTTCCCTAAGAATCCGCACGCTGAGGTCCGCGCGGTGAAATCGTCGTTTCGCGGAACAGTTTTATTACACCGCGAGGTCGCGCCGCGGCTCGCGCTCTCGAGCTTTCATTGTCTACGTTCGCCCCGCATTATGCGCCATATAGAAATTTCCGGAATGACGTACCACGCACGATTATGCGGATATTATTCCAAATGAGATCGTGTTCTGGCTTTGTTTGTCGTGCGGTATGGTTACATGCGTTTGTACATTTCGTAGAAGCAAATTTGCTAAACATAACACGTTATTTACGCCAATGTGCATCTGACTGTCAACGACAATGTTGTTCTTACTCGCAATTAAAGAAAGATGAAGCGAAATAATTAATTAAATTGAAGAAGATTATTCTTTTCCTCTTTCAAAGTCTTTTTTAGTCTGACATTTAATTAAAAATGTTACAATTTTATAATGTAAGAAGCTAGACACACTTGTATCTCTCTTTTTCCGTCTGTCATCACATATTTTTATAAAAAAAAAAAAAATCGACGAGGAAGATCTGATACGTGTGATTATGTGAAATTGTTGAACGTTCATACACATAGGACCCTTTAATCTTTCCTGTTTGCGGATAGTGGCCGACACGCACTTTTCGCCGACACGAGTCGTTTTATCGTCATCGGAGCGCCGCTGATCGACAAACTGCTCGCGAATTCAATTACGACGGGTTATCGACTTTGTGACTGCGATCCAGTCCAATTATAGCCTCCGCGAGCAAGGAGCAGCGACGATTAATGGGGAAAAAACGGTCGCGTCCGGTGATTATAGATCGGCGTTGGGTCACATTTAACTAGCTCGTTCGATCGCGAAAGGTAGTAATCTCGTGATTCCGCGTCTCAGAATTTTTATGGCGCTACTTGAGAAAATGACAGTTTTTTCTCGCCTCGCATTTAACTCGGTTACCGTTACGTCGTTTTCTTTTCGAGATGTTCGCGAAATAATTGAACAACCCTCTTCGATGCATTTTACTCATGTTACTTGTGTCGCAAATTCTCTCCGCGTGATGGAAAACCGTCGATAAAACTTATCGATTCACGCATCTACATACCGTAAGCGAGCGTAATAGCGGAGCATTACGCGATCGCGCGGTATTGTCTCACGTACAATTAGCGTGCTTAAAGCATATTAGCCAGATCGGTTGCTCGATTACGTACGCTTCTTAATTTAGTGGCGCGCAGGGGGGGGGGCAATTAATGCCCGTACGAGTTAGTTCTCGTCTCGTTGGTTTAGGAGAGCGTGTGCCACCGCCGACTCATCTCTCTCGTCCCTCTCGCTTCTCGCTCTCGTCTAGCATTATGAACGGACGGTCAAGCCTTTATTAATCCCGTTACACGGTTCGGTTAGTGAGGATGAAGAGACGAGGTCAATCAGTAGTAATTGCTCTTCCGGTTCGGGGATTTTATGCAGAGGCGCGACACGAGATTTAATCCTTGACCCTCTACGTTTAGATGTCGAGGTGATATCGGGTGTAAGAAGATATTTGACACTGTGCCATCTTGACATTACACGCCAGTACAAGGTCGACATCACACGCCGTGCAACTGTTGACGTGGTGTTTTCAAGCAAAAAGGCTTTACACGCGTGTATATAAACATGACTAACAACACAACTTTTAAATAAGAATAGGATTAAAATGAATATATAAATACGTAAACATTTATTTATATTACATGTACTAGAAAAATTAGTTAATTGAAGTTAAAGTTGTATTTGAAAATCTTGGATTACTTCCTGCCGTTTTTCGACATTAACGCAAATTTTGTTTTACCAAAAAATCATCGCGGAATGTAAGAAAGAAGTCAAAATCCTTAATCGCGAAACGCTTTATGACCGATCGATCACTCGCTTCTCATCACGTGACGTCGGCTAAAGGAGCACGGGAAAAAGGGAGAAACCGGAAGCTTCCTCGGTCGGTAGTCGTCGGCGCGGCAGCTCTACCCCTGTTCAAATAATAAGTCCGAATGGAAGTTAGATTCCAGTGCAATTGCCCGGGGCAATTCCACCGCGAGTCGCAATATCCCGGTCCCGAAGGGGTGGCCGGTGTGCGCGGGGAGCAGAACGAGCAAAGAACTCGGAAGGCTTTCTATCGCGCTTCGCCTCTCGCCGAGCTTTCGGGGACTTTAATCGCTTTAACTGCTTTTTGCGCGTCGGGGGACTCCTGACGGACGGACGGAC
>QVOB01018642.1:0-12130 GCA_014839585.1 Pseudomyrmex concolor | reverse complement strand
TCGGGGGACAGTGCGCCGATAGAAAATGGTCATCAGCGATCCTTTATCTCCCAGCACTATGTCGAGCCTATCAAGCCGAGCTCGGAGCCGTGTTACAAAACGGAAACGAGAATCGAGTTGCCGGCTGATAACGCGGAGAAAAGTGTGTCTGAACCGAAACTTAATGGTGTCCACGGAAATGGCAATAATAATGACGCCAGCTTCCTCAATAACAGCTCGACGAGCGTGCAGGTCAACGGTAAGTTGTCATCGCACATATCAAAGACGTATGTTTTTCTCTTTACACGCGAAAAGTAGGAAACGCGAGCCTATTTAGTGTCGTTACCATTTCGAGGAATGTGGTTTCTCCGCAATTTCGTATGTGCAACCGGAAAATGGAAACCGGTTGCACTTCACGGATATATCTTGCGGAAGTTAAAACGGTTTCTCGTTTTTCATAGATACGGGAAAGAAGGAACAGATCGAGGCCGTAAACCTGGAACTAGTCTCGATGAGGCCGTACACGGGCAACAATATTCAGACGAAAGGTCAGGAAGCCTGCGAGGTGCCGACTGATCCTTACGAGGAATACTTTGTGCCGGTTAACGAGCATCGAAAGTACATCAGGTAACAAGTTGTTCGTCTACGGAAATTGGTTTCTGCGCTTACGCACTCATTTTTCCTTTCTGTGTGTACGTGTGTGTCTGTCTTCTAACTCTCATTAACTATTTTTATGTAACTACCAGCCTGGCATACACAAATTCCTTCAAATTTTAGGAATTTTTTCCTGTGATTGCTTATATTTTTACACAAATAAAATAGATTATATTTTATAATAAAACTAGGAAAGTTTGATAAATAAATCCAAGAGAGTTCTTCAGAGAAGGCGTCTATTGCAAAGTTGCGGACGGAGTTTAGGAATCACAAGATAGAGATATATTTTCCTTAGAAAAATAGAGATATATCTCTTATATGTGTTTTGATGAAAGTTGTATCAAGCGATAGAGATGCCCTAGCACCGTGTTTAGCTCCCTCTAGCAGATTAAAATACAGCGCACAGAAAGCTTGGCCGCTGCTGATAGAAAAAAAAAACAAAAACAAAAACACTTCACACGTCGGTGGAGAAAGTTAGACGGTGTTTTCTGTTGTCACGGTACTTAGCAGGAGTCCCGAAGCCGAGGTTGAAACGACCGTAGCTGGAGTACGTTTCGATCTGGGTCCCGGCGTCGGCCGCGAGGGACTCAGCCTGAGAGACCCCGCCGCCGGACTGGTCGACTATTCCCACTGGCTGACAGCCCTCAGGTACTACTTGATGACGGATGCTTTCGAGGATGAGGAAAGAAAAGGCTGGGGAACTGTCTTAGTGGAATATATATATATATATACTTAGGTGTCTCTCAGGGGCACGCGGTCGCGCACTAACACGCTTACGCTGACGCTCCTCCACCCGTCATGTTGAACAATGTTTCTCCATAGACTGCACGTCCGAGAATTCGCCCTTTGCGTGCCGATAAACCGAGTCAGCTTCCAGAGAACACAATTTCGACATCGCCGAATATAAAATGATCGATCGATGTTTGACCGATGTGAATCGAAAGTGTAGTATCACATGTACATCAAATCTTCCGCTGTTTTATTTTACGTTTTATAAACATATATAAGATCCTAAGAAAATGCGCGACAAGCTATACACATTACACACCGTACACGATTATGGGGTGTGATTTACCAGGGAAGCTTCTAATTCCAAATGGCTGATCATACTGACGAAATGTCGCTAGGAAAACGCGTTACACACGCAAAATGCTGTACAAAATACGCTTTCTGGGTTTTGGACGAGAAAGATGTTTAAATGCGCGTGACAGATTATCGTCTCTACGTGATTGTTGAAATTGTGTTGCAGGGGCGAAAAACTTTATGTCACGAAAGACAAGAGATCCAAAAACTCCTACTGGAGAAGAATGGCCTGGGGATGTGCGCTGCTGGTCATAGCGATCGCCGTGATTATCGCTATATTGGCCGCAAGTAAGATGCATTCTTTTTCTTCATTTATTTTCCTGAAAAATTAAAACATTAAATGTATAACACAAAAATGATTATATAAAATTGCTCTAAAACTCGAATTTGTTTTAGCTGGCGTAATCTTCACACAAGAGGCTACGGAACCCTTAACAAACGTGGACGAGAATAACGCTAATCAGTTCAATGAAGTGCACACGGCTGGAAGTCAAGAATACGTAAAAAATCCGCCGTCGAGTCCACCGCCTTCAACTTCAAGCTTTCCGCCGTGGCCTTCGACCGACGAAACGATACGACAGACTGTGGCAAATGCTCTGGACGGAATCTTGCGACTGGACGATTTCAATTGGAGTGACGAGCTGAGCGACACCAAGTCGCGAATGTACAGACAAGTAAGCGATAAAATAGAGCAAGATCTTGGTTACATTCTTCAGCAGGCGAATGGTATCAAAGTGCCTGTAATCAAAGTATACGATATCAACAAGGAAGGAGAAGTGAAATTCAGAATAAGTCATTCACCAATGGCTTCTCCAAAGGAGAGTCAGAAATACATTGAAGAAACATTACGTAAGAATGGTAACATGATTGGACAGTACCATTTGAGCAGGTTACAAGTAGAAAATTTGATTGATCAATGTGAGTACAACAACAAGTGTACTGAAAAGTGTAAATACGATTACTCTATAGGTGAATTTGTATGTGGTTGTGAATTCGGGAAAAGCTTGAGTCAAGATGGTAAAACTTGTGTAGAAATAGATGACGTAACACACTCCACGGAATCAAATCATGAGTCTGTTCAGGGTAGAAGCAGAGATCCAGCACAATTCGAACCCAGACATCCCGATACTTGGGATGACTTCAAGACAGAATGGACGAAAACATTTACACCGGAGCCAACAATTAAAAATGTTCCAGAAGATCAGGAATCATCAACAACAAAACACATACATAATTTTGAAGATAATTCTCAGTGGAGTCACGAACACTTACATCCTTCAATAGAAACTACTGAATTACCAGAATTTTCTGAACGATCATCTACCACGATACGTTTATTTACTACTCCGTTCCTTGTACCAGAGTTTTCTGCCGAACCAGAGCCTACTACTGAGTCAGAGCCTGTGGCTGAATCAGAACCTACAGCTGAACCAGAAGCTACAGGTAAACTAGAACCATCAGCGAAATTAGAGCCTGAAGCTGAACCAGAATCATCAGCTGAACTAGAGCCTGCAACTGAACCAGAGCCAACAGCTACATCAAAATCTGTTAGTGTATCGATTGCTTCATCAGATTCTACTATTCCATCAGAAATTGCTGAGTCAGAGTCTACAACTGTATCAGAACCTACTTCTGAACCCACTTTCGAACTCATTTCCAAATTTGTTTCTAAACAAAAGCCCGCTGCAGAGCCAAAATCTACAGTCAAATCAGAAATTGCTACTGAAGTTGTACCTGTTGTTGAAGAAGAATCAGTAACTAAAGAAAAACCTACTACAGAATCAGTACCTGTCACAGAATCAGTAAAAATTTCTAATAACGTCAACGAGAAATCAGAAACAATACCGTATCTGATAACAACACAATTGAATTTGGAATCAAATACTGAAATATCCAATGAGCCGGAATCCGTTACTAAATCAATATCTAATGACGATACCGAATCATCAGTTACACGATCAACACTTTTAAATAACGCGGATACAATTGATGCAACCAAATTACTTATTGATCTGCTTGATTTAAATGAAAATAACAGTTCTAAAAATAATGATTTTCAAACTACCACCATGAAGATTAATGAAACTCTAATAGATGATGATGCGCCATTGCAGGTGATACCTTTAATATCCAAAAATAATTCTACAGATATGAATGATGAAATAACTAAAATGGAATCAACGACACCGCAATCTTCTATAAATAAAGATAAAATTAGTGAAAGCACAACTATTGAAAGCGATCTTACCACCTTAGATTATCGAGATTCAAAACAGAAAAGTGACGAAAATGTCACAGCGATCAAGTTCGAAAATAACGAGGAATCGAATACGGAACGATTCGCAGAAAGCTCCGATCTTCCGGAAAATAAAGAAAACAATTTCACTACAGAAATAAATCTTGATGAGAGTAATATTGAAAATAAAAACTTTTCGAACGAAGAACACGATTTAACAACCGAACAACAACCGAGCTCAGTTTTTGACCAGCCGGTTTCAACCACAATCATATCTACCACGCCAGTTACATCGATAGAACACAAAACAGAAATAACTACTAGATTCATGTTCAATGATAGAAATTCTCACACGATAGAAATAAATGGAGTGAGCAAAAATCTAGAAACACATAATCCTAAGATCTACGAAACTACGACCACAAGAGCCACTTTCATCGATACATCCACTGAGCCAATATCTAGTCACAACGAAGAACACGTACCTCAAAACGCGTTACAAACCGAAACACAAAATTCTAACGAAAAAAATGTCATCGAACATATGCCGACGACGATCTTTCCTAAAGTGCCGGAGAACTTCGCTCACAACGTAGAACCGCTGAAAGAGCCTATCACGAAGTCGATGAACGACGAACACATCATGATGATATCGAAGTCCGAGGAGATACATGCAAAAATTCCCGAACTTATTCCGGAACAAAGTTCGCAGTCCACAAATGAGTCTCGACAGGCAAAAAACTCGACAATAGAATTAAATAACGGAGTAGTAATTAAAAATTCGGATACGAAACAATTCGTTGAAAATACAACCTCGATCGCTTCGTCTACAGTGCGTAATAATGAGAATATCGATAATAACAACGTTACAGCGCGTTCTGACGAAGTTCAGGAACATTCAACGAATCATCCGCTTCATCCGGCGATATTGCCGGAAAATTCAGTTAATCATTTCGCAGCAGGAAAATCTGACGCCAATGACGATCGTCACGTAGAAGACATGTCTCCTTTCTTACCGGATGTTAACAGGGAGAAAGAAAACGCGAAAAAAGCGCCACGTCTGGATAAGGACGAGCAGGATGTTCCCAATCCTTTCGAAACTCACATCGATGACGTTATAACGCATCGGCCACTGATACGCATTAACGCCGGCAATACGGAACACGAAGTGAACAAAACCAAAGATTTATTGAACGATGTCAATTTACATACGAGTGACGAAAAGACGATAGACGTCACGGGGAAAATAACGGAGAGTAAAGCGAATGTTAACTACGTGAGCAACAGTACTAAAGAAACCATTCAGAATGACTTGGATAACGTCACTGACGTTAACAACAATACCGAATCTGACCTTCAGAAAACATTGCAAGACGATAATTCTGCAATATCAAACGGTAATAACGTGACGAAAGACACGATTAAAAATAATAATTTTTCTGAAGAAAATAGTGAAATATTAAGAGTAATTCCATTGGCAGATCCAACTTCTCAAATGAATGAAACATCGAACGAATCTGATGTTAGCTTGGCTACGAGAAAGCTAAAAGAAGAGGAAGACGCAAAAGATTTCGCAATTAAAAACGGAGCAATCAATTCAGAAAAACTGGAGGAGAACGCTGTGGAAGATCAGTACAACGACATTACGGATGAAAATTTGTCGAAGGAATATAGGAGCAAAATCATTTCAGTTAAAGATGTGGCAGAGCCAAAGAAAGCGGTTTTGAAAGACGTCGATCGCGACGTTTCTCACAAAGATACGTCTTCCTTGACAAACGTATTCGCGAAGGAAAGAAACGATACGAATAAACGAACATCTTCTGATGCGATGCAGAGTTCGACGACTGAAAAGACGGAAATTATTTTGAACAATCAGACGGAAGACGTCAAGCTGACCACTCAAGAACCCGTGTTACCCATAGAGATCCAACAAGAAATGACGACAGTCGCCACGGACAAGGTCGAAGTTACCACAATGATCGACGAAGGCAAACAGCAAGATGCGAAACAATTGAACGTTACACAACTTGATGACAAAGAAGTTGCAGCGGCGCAAACTACAACTCAATCAACACCAGCGACATCGAACGAAGAGAAGGAAATGAAACAGACAGTTGTCGTAGACGAAAACGAGTCGTCGGAGAATAATAAAGACGAGACAACCAAGAAAGAAGACACTGTTGTCGATACGTCGGAAAGAAGCATGGCGGCGACGACGGTATACGAAAGTAACGTGAGCATAGGATCCACTCGGAAAATGGAAGACGAGAACATCAATGAACAGAGCGGAATGACGACTCCTAGTTCGATGGAAGACGCAAAGATCGGTACCACTCCAATGATGTTGACAACGGAAAAGGATACGAGTGACGTCACTACCACGGAAGACGTTAGACCAGTAACTGAGATGGTAGACGACACGCCTATGATCGAGTTTGATTACAGAAACCTATTCACCACAACACCGAGATTAACATTGATCGAGTCGGACCTGGATGAACCGTCCGAAGAAGCGCTCACGGTGATACCGCTGGAGAAAAGCCAGGAAGCCAGCAAGAAGAAATCTGCCGACAAAAAGAGTTTCGATAAGTATAAATACAAAAAGGAGAAGGACCTGAATCTGGAGAGTCAGGAGGAGGAGAACGTGCTAACGGAAACTCCCATCGATTCTATTACTCTCTCTCAGACGGAATCACCGAGAATTTTCATGCAAAATAACGAGGAGGTGATCGACAGTGCGGTGAGCTCCGAAATTGATCCAAATTTGCCTAAATTCTTCTTGGTTGACACGGAAGGCCGAAACATCCTACCTGCATCGAAGATAAAAAACATCGATAGCACTGATAAGGAAGTCGATACGAAGCCTAAGAATTATCCCAGCTTCATACCCGTGTCGGAAGATATAATCGAGCCGATACCGGTCACGGAACCCTACATGATGAAGCGAAATTATACTTATCCTACGACCGCGTCAAGCGGAACACCGAGCGCGATTTCGAACGAAACGATTGAAGGTCGTACAGACGACCCAGAAACCGATCTCTCTCACGGAAATACGGGAGCGAAAGAGACAACCGAGCAACCTGTAACTTTCGTTTCGGATCAATCGTTCGGCGACGAGGAAACGAAAGTGGATCGCGTTACAAAAAAACCAACCACGATTCGGTTGACCGTGCGAACCACACCACTGAGCGTCGAGAGCACGACGATTGCCAGCAGTCTGTCGAAGTGTACCACGGGCCAGTTCCAGTGTGTAAACGGTATGTCCAGAGACGGTGCGTACTGCGTACCGTTGTTCGCCAAATGCGACTCCGAGAAGGACTGTTCCGACGGTTCGGACGAGGCGAACTGCGAGGGCTGTCCGGATAACTTCCGCTGCGCCAGCGGACAATGTCTCAAGAGGCATCTCGTGTGCAACAAGATCGTGGACTGCAACGACGGCAGTGACGAGCAAAACTGTGAGAACTGGCAGTGTCAGTCGGATGAGTTCAAGTGTTCAAGCGGTAAGTGTGCCGAGACTCTATATAAATGATAAAATTCGTATATTATTGATAATTTCTGTCTAGTTTCTAAAATATAATGATTGCAGGAAAATGCATTCCGGCTTTGTGGCAGTGCAACGGTCGACCCGACTGCGAGGATCATCGGGACGAGTACAACTGCGCGGAGAGTTGCGGAAACAACGAATATCTATGTCCGACGGAAAAGTGGTGCATTCCGCAAACGTGGCACTGCAACGGAATCGCCGAGTGCGTCGACGGAGAGGATGAGAAGCTGTGCGACTGTTCGCTGGACCAGTTCAAGTGCCAAACCGGCGGATGCATCTCTCTGGCTCTGGTGTGCGACGGCATCGAGAACTGTCCGGACTATTCGGACGAATGGAATTGTTTGAATGTCAACGTTACTGTCGGCAAAAATCTAACTTATGCGACAATGAATATCGATGCCGACAACAATACAACGAGTGGATCGACTGATCGTGTGCCATTGTTGAAGATAAAGTAAGTAGTAGTAGCTAAAAAATAGAATATTAATATTTGTAATAATAGAATTTTGTAAGCAAGACTCAACTAATGCTAATTTTGCCTTAGGCAATATAACGGCGATTATCAACTAGTCTGTTGGGACGGATGGAGCGAGGAGTTTAGCGATTCCTACTGCCGGGCGTTGGGATTCGCCGGAGCCGAAATGACTGAGTCGTCCTTGTGGAATCAGACGGAAGACAATAGCATTCTAAGACTGAAAACGAATCCCGATCACCGGCAACCGCTAGTCACGAATCTGCAACAAGTAGAATTCTGCGTGTCAGGAAAAGTCGTGCGAGTGTCGTGCGAGGAGTTTGCATGTGGTATGCACTACGCGTCGGAGGAGCCGACCGCGAGATCGATCGACGGAACTTCGATCAGCGACGGACAATTGCCCAGTGTGGTTTTATTGAAAGAGGAAAAAGACGGGATCGCTTGTACGGCTAGTATACTCGGTCCTCTGCATGCTGTAGCCAGTTACTCTTGTATCTACAGGTGAATGAAATATTCCGATAAAATTTGCAAGTGTGATATATCAAGAAGCTGCAGACTTCTAATTCATATCGTAAAATACAAAAACAAATTTGTAGATTTTCTAGATCACTCTGTAAAAATCATAATTGTAATTGTACAGAAACAAGAAGAGAAGCAGATGGCAACTTTTCACCGGGAACGATATGCTGAAGGGATATCCTGTCAAAAATATCGTGCCCTATCCTCAAGCAAAATATAATCAGTTCCTGTACAACAATGATATCGCTCTGATCGAATTAGAAGAGCCGCTAGTACTTTCCCGAAATATAAGCGCCGTGTGTCTTCCCAGGCAATCCATTCAGGTATATTTTTGACACACATTACGTATAAACGTATATATAATTTTTTTAATTTAACATCTTTCTTTTCAATAAATTCTTTATAATTATTAGCCGAGGCAAATCTGCGTAACGGCCGGATGGGGATTCTCTGTAAACGGAGAAATAAACTTGCAGCAGTATCACAAGTTCTTGTCTCTTCCGACGTACGATTCCGCGAAATGTAATGCAACGAGTCTTTACGCAGGATTCATCACGGAACATGATATATGCGCAGACTTCACCGACACAGATAAAGGCTCTTGTTACGTAAGTAAAACAATATCGAGTCGTAGTTATGTTATTTGCAGAGACGCCGAAAGAATTTATTAATTAAAATATTTACTATATATGCGCGTATTTTTTATTTTCAGAATGACGAAGGAGCACCCTTGATGTGTCTCAGTGAGTCGCAGAATGCGTCGGAGAGATGGGAAATTCAGGGGTTACTAAGTCACCGTAGATGCTCGAAAGGTCCGGCAATTTACTCGAGCACGGAACCTGTGCTCTCGTGGCTGCGCGAAACAGTGCCAGCTTTGCGGACGCAAAGTTAAAATTCATTATCGTACCGATTTCCCCGAGTATATAAAAGAAGTCAGTACTTTAAGATACATTGTATATTACAATGCAAAAATTGCGATGTTAATAAGTAAGAAAAAGAATCGTGATTGTGAAGAAGTGTGCACAGCAGAACAAAAGTCTTACGTAGATGTTTTTAATTTTTCTTTTCAATGCTCAAAAAAAAAAACAAAAACAAAAACAATTATATACACATTTATATATAATTTATATATATTCACGTTTTTTCTTCGCATATTTTGTAACATTGATGTTCCTATAACAATTTTTCTTTATAAAAATGACTTAAAACACGGATTATAAAAAATACACAATTTAAATAAATTCTGTACGAATCATCACGCAAAGATATGTGTAAGAACAATCTCAAAGAGACAGAACTTATACTAACTTGTAATTAAGGAAATATTATGTAAATACTGTATAAAGTAATTGTTTATTATGAATAATATTACATAAGAAGTTTAGTAAAATGGGTCTCTTCAATTTATATACACATTTTCTACATGTAAAAGATTGTGCTGCTCATTACTATATTTATATTAAACGTGATTGTTTCCCTAATCGCATTGAAAGGCAATTTTTTTTCTTTTGTGATATTTTGAATAATTCTCTCTAATGCGTTTCTTATATGCACTAATAACTAAGAGACAATTTAATTATCGTTCAGATTTAACGCGCAAGAGACCGATACATATACATTCTAGTTATATACAATCGAGTTTGTCTCGGAGATCCTGAACAAAGGATTTCTGAAACAAACAATGGATAGTATTAAGCACTAGATAGGATAAAATGTATATATAAAATATATAATGACTATATTTTAATAAAAACGCATTATTACAGAGAGATTTCACCGATCAAGAGAGTATGTTCTTGTATGCATACTCCTTGATGAAATGCGTATTTTTATATTAGAGTAAAAGTAAAAAGTGGCAAATAAATGTATTTTAAACAAGTACTACCTAGTACTTTCTCTCCTTACAAGATCTAATCGTTCCTAAGAAAAATATTTTGCTATACAATAAATAGATTTAAAAAACTACTAAAATGAAATATAACAAAGAACTACTAAAGTAACATATGAACCTGTATACTAAAACATGGTATAAATTAACATGAATGCATTTAAATATATATACATATATAGACAGGCACAACTAACATCTTCAGTTATCTATTTGCTTTTTTGGTTTGGCTGCTACTTCAGCAACTGTAATTGCAGCATTCAGAGTAAGTAATGATTCTGATATACTGTTTATGACCGCGTTGTACTTGGATAAGAGATCGCGCACGTGTGCATTTAGTTCTTCGGAATTCTCATAAGCTTTCAGATATGACAACGACAATTTGTTAAACGTGCTATTTAGCTCAGGCACATTTTTTATACGTTCAGATTCCAATACAGGCGCGAGCTCCTGCACCTTGGTCAGCAGCTTGTAATTTTCCATAATTTCTGGCTCCATTGTCACCAACAATTGTATTTTGGCGCTCGTAGGCATATCGACATCCTCGGAAAAGGGTTCCAAGTAGCTGTTTAACTCGGGAAACCGTTTGATAAGCACGCTGGGATTTTCTCTACCTGACAATGCCGAGTAAAGAAGCGAGTTGATATCCAGGAGACGATCAATGACAGGATTCTGCGGCGCGGCGTCGTCGTCGATATTTGCTGTTTTGCCAATCCCATACAGCTGCCTCTCCAAATTCGCGATTCTGTCTTCCAGCAATTTGATGTTTGACATTTCGAAAGCTAAAAATATAAAAACATGTATCTTCGCATGCTTGTCTTTAAAATATAAAGAACAATTGTGACATAAAATATACATTGGTAGGTTTTATTTATAATAAAGTTTAAGAAATACTTACTGTTGGAAATTCTGTTGACGGAATTTGACAGAAGTTCTTGGAGGTTATATTGAGATTAACTTCCATCACTTGACACGCGCGTATCTCACGTGACCACATTTGATCATTCGCGTTTTGCGACTTTCGAATTTCAACAATGCGCCGTAAATTTTACAGAATATAGAAAGTTAGTTTTATTTCCCTGCACTGGTTGCATTAGTTCACAATCTATCTTTCTTTATCCATATTAGGAGGAAAAATATAAACTCAGAACTAATGCAGTCAGTTCAAAGAAATAAATCAAATTGTTATAAATGTCCGTTTTTTTTATTGAGAGAGAAATATTATTATGACGCATAGAGCTTAAAGTTATATTTTTGAGAAAGAAATTAATTGCTCCTAAATCTTTGTCATATTTATGCGTAAAAGCCATCGAGCTATATAGGTATATATAATTGTACTAATTGAATAGTGTTAATAACGTACAATAACATAAAGTTATGAAACGCAACATTGTCAATGCATGTAAAAGACGCTCAACGAAACTAAATGATGTGAACAATGGCAGTCAAGATCAAAATGTAAGATCCCGTATGTATATATGTGTAAGAGTGAAATATATATCATATTTTGCGTGAAACTTCTCTATCGCCAAAACATGTAAGTAACAGGCAAATATGTGTTCCACACGTTGATCACGTGGAGTTGTTTGCCTTATTCTGTAATGTATGGAGCTTGTGCGAGACCACGAGCTGGGACTCGACTTCTGGCTTTCGGCATTGTCTCGTTCGCAACGAAGCCGAACGATTGATCATGCCTTACGGTACTTACAAGTTACGCGCTATTTGCTCTATATATACTGTGCGGCATCTACT
>QVOB01018636.1:0-19441 GCA_014839585.1 Pseudomyrmex concolor | reverse complement strand
CCCCCCCCTCCCGACGACGCGTTTGTGCGATTCTCAGGCAAATACTCACCACCCGGCAAATACGTCTCGAATTTCTGATCCTTGTTACGAATTTCCAACAGCAAATCGATCCGGCGCGATGTAAGCAATATACTTCCAACGGACGCCTGCTCCTGATCGTCGTAACTGCATTCTATCAGATCGGTATTGGGTTCGTAACTGACCAAACGGCACTGATCCAAACTGACCACGTTTTCAAGACCGAATTTCTTGTACGCCTTTTCCGTCGCTTCGGCCCAAGTGATGTCGGGCATAACGTAAAGCTTGTTCACCAGTTTCCCTTCGATCGGATGGCGACAGTATATCTTCAACCTGGGTATCGACATTTGCTTGTCGCGATTCTTCCTATCATTGTCCTCGCTTTCTTTCATTTTTTTCAACAGTTCCTACAAACAGAACAAAACTTTTTTTTTTTTTTTTTTTTTTTTTTTATTACTCTTGAATGTGAAAAAAGTTTAGCTCTTTATTTCTCCGTACCTGAATGTGTCGCGGAAAGTCTTGGGTTTCCATAGGCAGCGCGTTGCGAGTGCGATCGATTTGTCTGTACATGAGCATGTACGCGTTCGTGCTACAGCTGTAAGCTCCGCTGTAATACGCTCTCGAAGGTCCGCCGCCGTACGTTTTCTGAATGTCGTCGTGAGTTATCTGAAACAGGAAAAAAAAAAAAAAAAAAACAAAAAATCACACACATGCGTGCGTCACATCCGCATTCAAAATAAAACTTTTTGCGGAACCGCTTCTCGTACCCGAGTGACACTTTGGTCGTTAAAACATAACCACTGTTGCGTTCGGAAATCTTTTATATAAGCGTAATAATGACCTCCGCTCGCGCTGCCGCTATGGATCATTATCGAGAACAGTTCGTATATGTACGGGCCTTTTCGCAACATGTTCCCGACCATGTTTCCCAATAGTGCGGCGCGATTCTTCTCGTTATCGTGATGCGAATTGCAGCTCGACGTGGACGGTCCGTTGCTCATATCAATACCTGAAAGCGTAATGCGTGGCGCATTAACGATTCTGAGAAAAACTGTTGCGATAAACGATCGGATCTCAACGCATATTCGTATTATTACCTTCGTCATCGTCTTGATCGTGATTAGTCGAATGATTACTGTTGGACAGACTGTTGTCACACGGTACGCAATCATCGTCCAAGGTGCCGCTGTCTGTTGTCGAACTATCGTCGCATTTGATACCCAAGCCGATATCCTCCTCGCCGCCGGGAGATTCTTGACTCGTCGTGGTCGGAATAAAGGAGTTCAAGTCTAATATGTCTGGGAACGTAACTCTATACAAAGAAAAATTGTGTAATTATGACGAAGAGAGTAAAAGAAGCGCTAATCAGTAAAATACAAATTACGCACTTGTCGTTAAGTTTGATCCGATGGAAAGTTTTGTAATCGAAATCGAACCGCTTGAGATGTAAGGTTAACAAATACGGAAATTTGGTGAACTTCAATCCTTTATGGGCGTCGCATTTTTTGTTGCATTTCTCGCAGTGGTACTGATTGGCTCCTTCCAATGTTTCGTACTGGACAAACGCTCTGAGCGCTTCCGCCTGCGAAAGTCCCAAATTCGTACACGTTTACAACGTAAAATAGTTTAAAGATTCATGCACAACTCTATGTACTTACCACACTGTTGTACGCGACGTTGCTTCCGAACGGTCTCACAGGTAGCGGAATATCAAGAAACGTGTCTTCTCTCGTTTTCTCCGTTCCACACTCGAGACATTTGACGTAATCGATCATTTTTCCTGCCGAAACAAAGAAACAAATTGCACAAACGTTTCCAAATTACGTACGCACTGATATTTCATACCTTCGTAAAGCCTGTTGATCAAGTCAGACTGTTCCGTATTTTTGAATTTCTGTTCCAACGCATCGAACATGACTCTACAAAGTTCCTGGATGTCATGCTGCTGCCACGCCTCGGTGGAATCCCATCCGAAACTCTTTGTTAAGGATGTAGTTTCCACTGCGGATTTTGTGGATGTCTACATTCGAAAAGCATTACGTTCATGATTATGTTAAAAACAGAGAGTGTTCATTCAATAATATTCGTCAATTAAAAATTGCGCGTCATTACCTGCAGATTGAGAAATAACTTCTGCAACTGATACGGTATACTTAGAGCTTCATCTTTTTCCGAACCGTCTACGTATTCCCAATTGTACAGCGCATTGCGAAATTCTGGCGTCATGTACAACGCTTGGAGAAGACTATTCAAATAACAGGTCATTGCTTGATTGACTAAACCAACGTAATCTGCGAAAAGAGATTTTAAAAATATTAATTGTGATCAAAATACTTTCAGTTATTAGCACATTATACCGTTAATGTACGAAAAGATATTCTCAATATCACTCACTTGTCTCGGTTTTAATAAAACTTCTTAAATTATCTTCTTCTCTATTATCTCTAATATCTTCTTTTGTATCTTCCCTAACAGTATCTTCCTCCGCTCCCCAGATAGGTTCCTGAAGCGATCCCCAGACAGGCTGTTGAAGCGCTGGCGCCTCAACCTCACTTTTGAGATTACGTTTCGGCATGTACTCCTTCATGGTTTTCAATAGGTTTTCATCAACAGCAATGGCTCGTGTTGGATCACCAACGAGTAGAACGTTCTTTATTTCGGATAAACTCGGTTGAGAATCAGTTGAGAAATCCACTCCGATTTCTTTCATCGTTTTGTCCTTCAGTGGAGCCAGATCGATCTGATGGACATTTAACAACATTTGTTAGAAGAATTGTACAAATAAAGATTATTATAAATGCAACTTATATGCAAACAAAAATGGAACCAGTACCATTCTGCGTGACGTGAATAAAAGTAATCTAAAGCTATCGGGTCGCAAATGGTAATGCTCCTCGATGTAGGTGTAAAGATCCTTCCCTCGTGTAGATACACATAAAGGGATTTTGTTATTCTTGTTATCGAAAAAATTGGGATTAGGCTCGAATTGAAACTGTACCGCGCATACTTGAATCTTCTCGTCTGCTTTGCAAACCATGATCTGTAAGAAAAAGAAACATTGCAGTTCTTACAATAGTTTTTCCAACAAATAAAAAAAAGAAAGATTGCATGCAAAATATTTGCATTTTTTTTGTACACGTTTGATGATGAATACAGCGCCAACCTACATTCTGCTATATTGCAAATTAGTGACTGAACAAGTGAGAAAAAGCAAACTTTTTTTATCAGTGATAAAAAAAAAATTAATTTTGAAATCTCAAAATTTTATCAGATACACACTCTCTCTCTCTCTAATAGAACAAATAATTGGCATTCTGCCCATACTGATGGTGAAAATGATCAAGATCTACGCAACACAGCAGGATGTTGCTCTGCACGGCATGACACAGTACTGAAAGCCTATAGAGCCTCCAGCTATATTTAGAATGTCTAAACCAAGCTTGTGTGAAATGGCTCTCTTTTCTGAGATTGCATCCTCTCCTCTCTCTCTCCCTCTCAGATACTTTTCCCTGTTTGCTCTTCCACTTTATAACCCTTTTTTTTTTTAGTTACAAACAAAAATAATTGCAAAAATTATTCCACTCTACAATTCGCTATTAATTAGCTGCTAATCTTAAATACTAGCCTGTAGTTTCCACATAAATTTAACCCCACTGTGCATTTCTCTTTCTGTATATTCAGATATCACAAATATCAAGTTACACTTTTGTCTCATTATTTATATATAAAAAAAAAAAAAAAAAAAATGCTATTTACTTATATAATAACTTTTGGAAAATTGTGTCTGACAATTGATAGATAAAAAGCGTGAGCTTGCACACTCACACTTTAAAAACAATAAAAACTTGCGTACTGATGTGTTAAATGGTATACGTGTTAAACTCACCTATAAATTTTCTTTATGTACTATCTATTATTGACGTATATATCGTAATAGGAAGCTTATTTTTAATCAACTCTGACCCAACCTAAAAATATACATCAGAACCATGTAAGTAGAATTATTTGACGAAACTCGGAAAGAGAGAAAACTGTGAGAAAGCGCTGTTGGCCAAATATCGTGACAAGAAACGTTAACAATTCGATATATACGTGCGTTCGATTGTGACATCCTTTACAACATTTTTCTCGCATAACAATCAATATAATACAGAAAACAACAACAACATTTAGTCGAGAGTGTTCTTCGACGTTTGGTCATTTTTTAGTCATAGAGAACAATTTGTTCGTCACAAAAAAACTCAACACAATACTTCACATATTAGACAGAAAAGTCGCACAGATCGAGCAAGTGAAGAAAAAACAGTTTTGCGACAACGCGAAAGAAGAGATGTACATTCGCGAGGAATCTCTGCCGATTCAATTACGCGGTGCCGCATTCTCTATCATTACGCGACGAGTGTTATACCCGTCGTAAGTATATTACGCGTCGCCGTCCCGTCGCATTACGCACTTATAAATATCTCTCATTTTTGTCGCGCGAGAAAATAACAACAATGTTGCGCGAACGGGCACTCTCAGAGGAACGGAATGTCCTCGCCGTGCCAAGGGAGAAAAAAAATCTTATTAGGCCGGCGGGGGGTTCCGATCGCCTCGTATCGCGCGCGTGTTAAATCCTCCGCACGAGATTCCCGTCGTCGCGAGGCGACGAAATGGTCGCGGACGTAACGCGGACACGCTAAATCGGGCATTACCGCAACTGCGTTAACCGCACGCAGCGAGTCTTCTGCGCCGACGATGGCTGGGTTGACCCCCAAAACGAGTGGTTATCCGCGGAGAGAGACTCGCCGATCGCTCTTCTTCGCGCGTCTCTTTCTCTCTTTCCCGTGTATGTCGCACGCTCTCTTCCTTCGTAAAATCCCCCGCGGCCGCGTCCACCCGCGCACGTTCGCCCCCGGTGCGGCCGCTCCTGGCGATAGTCGAGTCGAGTCGCGATAAACCCGCTCGGCGGCCGCGCTCGCGATTCCCACCGTCTCTCCCGACTCAGGAACTGACCTCTTACCCGAAAAATTCACTGACACATGTGCAACACACTCACTTTACGCCATGTCCTTCTTGTATTTTTCTTCTTGTGTACGGTGACACATCTGTCTCGTCTCCGGGGGCTCGTCCGATGTCGCCCTCTGCCCGTCGCTCGGCGAAACCACGTGTCGTAACGGGATCTCGTTTGTTGATACGCACAGATGCGAATCATTCGTGGGATAGGGCATAAGAGTCCGAAAGATGTCGTTGCAAGATGCATTCGCAACTGGCGAGGGAGTCGCGAAAAAACTATGACTACGTTTACACGCACTGGTAAAACCGTTTTAATAACAATCGAAGTTATGAAACTAGCCATTCACAGTCATTCCATTCTTCACTTATGATTGGTTAGTTTCGTAAAAACGGTTGTGTCTACCTTTTTCCTTTTAATATGGATAAAAAAAGATAGACTGTGAACTAGTGCAGCCAAAGTATGGAAAAAGAACAGACCTTATGTATGTACAGTGAATTCGTTCGATAGAACAATCTGGAACTCGTAGCAATCGAACGTGATTGGCTGGTCGCGCGCTCGTGTAAATGGAACTTAAAGCTTCCGTGTCAAGATTGGTCGAGTTTTTCACTCGGTAACTGAGTTCGATCACTCCTCGGCCAATCTTCAGTCTCGTTCAGTGCACGATCGTGGGTTCGGGACGAGACTCGTCACAACGAGCGAGAGTTAACCGGAAGCGTCGTTGACACGCGTTGCATGTTTCGTGCATACTTCCGATCGGCCATCTTTTCTACTCTCGTGTGTGGATTTCGGAGGGCTTGCAACAGAATTGCCGCGTCTTAGCACGTTCTTTGCACGTCAATTTGGTGAGTAAGTCAATTGCGTAAGCCAAGATATCCGCGCGACGACGGGAGCAGGTTCGGTTTCTCGCGATTTTTACGTGATTCGGACGGGGATTCGCGACAATTCCTCGTCTCGCGATCAGGTCTCTCTCGTCTTCGTGCCGGCGTCTGATTTTTTTTCCTCATGCAGCTAAGCCAAGCACAGAATCCGGTTTCGAGTCTCTCTTCTCGCAATCGACAAATCGTAAAGAGAATCGATTTTTCGCCAGCAGGTTTGATCCCCCCGCTCGGATTCCTCGCGGAGAAATTCTTCACTTCGTCCGCGAATTGCACGCGAAAAGTGCAGGAAACGTTTTCGCGCGTTCGTTCAACGCGTAATGTAAACTATGCGAATTACGTATATAGCGACTCTAGTCTCTATTTCTTCTTTGTCTCGTAATTCGGAAGGCGAGAAAGAGAGATACAGAGAAACGTGCGTAATTAAGAACGTACAAATGACTTGTCGCTTCAACGAGATGGTGGAACCCGTCGATAAGACGAAACCTGGCGTTTACGCGAATCATTCTGTGTATTGCGTGTTCTTACGCAGTCGTGTTGTTTCGGTAATTTTCCACAAACGGCTGCGGTCTCGTTTAAAATGACGAGTCGCGTCAATTCGATTTTTTCGAATCCGATTTTCGTTTTTTACAGCCTCTTTTCTTAATTCTCTCGATCGATTTTCTTACTCGTGCACGTGTTTTTCTCTCGCGGATAATAATACTCCGTAGCGCCGTGTTGTTCTTCGGCAAGATTCCAATTATTGCATGTACTTTTGCGACAAACGCCGCCGCTAGGATTCACGCGATTTGGCCGGCTACCAACAATATTGCTCGAAAATATTCAATTTGTTTAAATTCTAAAGTTAGCGGTTGTAAACTGAGTCGGACAAATGGATCTAACTACCGGTGATACGTGAGTCAGTGTTTAAATTCGTAAAAATTCATTTTTTTTTAAATTAAAAACTACAGTTTGATGTATAAATTTTTTTTTTTTTATATATACTCAGACGAAACACGCGATCTTACGGACGGACAATTCTAAAAATCGTATGTAACGCCGTCGATGAGTTGCCGAATATACTCCGTTCGTTCAATTTGAAATAAATTTGTTTAGCGATACATTGCGACTTTCAAAAAATAATTTTTAAGTAAATAAATTTATTACTCTAATATGAGAAATCCGCAGTAAGACCGAGTTGATCACAAGTTGGATCTTTCTGATCAAATTCTGACGAGATAAGCCGAAAGTAATCGAAATTTATCTGTACATTTTTTTCCAAACTTATAAAAAAAATTTTTATTTTTAGATTTTTTCAAATGTTCAGTTATATTGTTTGTTATTCGAATGTGTCGGAAAAAGTAGCGTACGCGATAGTCACACAAATATTCACGGTCATCTCACGAATTCGCGCGTGCGAAACAGAACGGAAGAGGAGCGCGAACATAATATATGCAAAAAAAGCGAATTCAATCGCATTCAATACACGAACGGCGCAATTTGGCAAGGTGAATATTCTGCCGCGCTTTCTAGGCGTCGCTTGTGATCGTTCACGCGCATGCGCACAGTGTTCTTTTCTCTCCAATCTCCCGTCATCAAGGAAGACCGCCATTTCCATATTGCGCGTGTGTTCGTCGTGAGAGTCGCGTCCGACCGGCACAAGTGGATCTTCTTCTTCTTCGTAGTTCTTCCCGTGTATTCCGAGCGAGCGGCGTGCGATCGGACAATCCGCAAACACCACGTGGGTTTAACAGGTATGTCGTTCGTTACCGTAAGAGATTCTCGGAATTATCTGAAAGGTATGTATTTTACGTCGCCGGGTCGCAAAATTCGTGGCGAACGGCCTCGCGCGCTACACTCGCGCGTATAAATATCATCTCGCGTGCGTTGTCTTGTTCGATTTATCGCGACGATAAAAAAACTGCGGGAACGCGCTCGCGCGAGATACGTCGTGAGAGCACGTTTTTCGTGTGCGACGCGCGATAATGGTTAGAACCGGTGGCATGAGTTTACGATAAGCAGCAAGATGGAGGAAGGGAAGCGTCTCTCCGGCAAACAATCGCGTCATTCCGACTTTTTTTGTTTCCCCACTATAGTCCTCGAAAAGCGCCATCTCGTAGGGCGTAGAACGGCGTAATAAAACGCATGAGAATTTGATCGGAATAAAATTTCTCAAGAAAGATTTTCTTTTTGTTTTTTTTTTTTTTTCTTATCGCTTAGTTCATTCTGGAAAAATTTTATACATTGCTTCATCTCTATATACGTCGATATTGTGTAGAGTATGATGATTGTGCTCTAGCATCTCGGCGCTGTGTGGCGCTAGTCTCTAGATTAAAATGCATATAGCTTCTGTAGCAGCTTAGATATGATAATTAATGAATGTGTGCTGAGTAACCGAATAGCTGGCATGTGGAATAAAAGAACATTGGAGATCCAGTAGCCATAAAACAAATTTTAGATTCACGAGTGTGCTGAGATCAAGTTTATGTGATGAAAAACGGCAAGAAGTTTAAGTGCGTGTTTTTTGTTTTCTTTTTGTGACATTAGGACAACGCTGAAAAATGCCGGGTTTTAGCAGTGTTGGCACATTCAAAATCTTCATTGGTAATTTAGCCGATAAGACCTCGAATGGAGACATCAAGCCGTTGTTTGAGAAGTATGGCAAAGTTGTTGAATGCGATGTGGTAAAGAATTACGGCTTTGTGGTGAGTATCTTTTCTGCGAAATGTTTTATTGTCTCAAGCGAAATTACAAATGTTTTTTTTTTTTTTTTGTGATACGTAGCATATGGAAAATGAGGAAGCTGGAAGGAATGCGATTCAAAATTTGAACGGACACATGGTTCACGGACAACCGATAAAGTGTGAGGCGGCAAAAAGTCGTAAGGGTCCCAATACTCCCACCACGAAAATCTTCGTCGGTAATCTTACAGACAACACAAAGGCGCCGCAAGTACGGGAACTGTTCGCCAAGTATGGCACGGTTGTCGAATGTGACATCGTACGAAACTACGGTTTTGTTCACCTCGAGGCCGCGGGCGACGTTAACGAGGCCATCAAGGAGCTCAACGGACAGATCGTGGACGGACAGCCAATGAAAGTGCAAATCTCAACGAGCAGAGTGAGGCAGAGGCCAGGAATGGGCGATCCGGAGCAATGCTACCGATGTGGACGAGGCGGTCACTGGTCTAAAGAATGTCCCAAGGGCGGAATGGGAGGCGGTCCCGACAGAAATGGATACAGAGATAGGATGTTCGGTCGTGACCCTTATCCTCCGCCTCCGCCACCACCGTTCCTTCGGGACAGACTCATGGGAGGTGGCCGCTTTGGGGTAAGTTTGTTTTCTGCTCGATGAAACTTGTACTTTTTGTTTTATGACGAACTTGCTGATCATTTGTTTTACCAGTGTTCTTGATAACAAGTAATGAGTGGATTACGATTATCACGTGTTATTCCGCGTGTTAACCTTTTAAAATTTTGCTTGTTTCAGGACTATGAAAGCTACTACGACAGACGGGGCTTCGAGGACACCAGGGATCTTTATGAAAGGCGGTTTACTGGTATGACAGGGCCCGACATGGGAAATCCCATGTGTGGGCCTGACTATCCACCAATGTCAATGCCACCTGCAAGACGAGATCCAATGTCTCCTATGCCTCCTCTAGGTATGGGATCCATGCGCGATACTGGCTTCTCCCGTGGCAACGAGTACGGTATGTTCAGCCGCCGATCACCCCCTCCGAGTGGCAACAACGGCCGGTTCAGGTGAGTAGGTACTCTCGGCGTACCTGCCCAATCGTCCGACTTAACATTGTGAACGTTCCAGGCTGGATTAACAGCTCATGCGAATTGGGGTTTCGGTGACTCGTCGACATATTTTTTTAATTTTGTCGCATTACACATTCTCTCTACTACACGTAGACTTCTCGATTTGTATATCTTCCTCTTAACACACGTCTCTCCTTAAATTTTTTTATCCCACAGAATAGAGTGAATGTGCGTCGAGTCTCGATGTGCTTGCGCGTGATCGCGAGATTCGACAATGTTCACAAACACGCCTCGACTTCATTGCAAAACAAATATTTTGCCTTTTTCGCTCTTTTTTCTTTAACTGCATATTCTTTTTTTTTTACAATCTTCGGTTTATATCCTCTTATTCTTTTTTGCTTGTCGGATGTTTAAAACGGGACTTCTCTCTCTTTCTCTCTTTTTCTCTCTTGAGACAAATGTTACTTGCGCGACACAACGCATGATCGTTATATCGCCTATCTGCAAATTTATTACTTTTCACGTGTCACTCTTTGAAAACTTTTAAAATAGATAATTTCACAACACGTACAAGTGTCGACCCGACGCCCACATGAGTGCAGACTCCGTCGTAGTGAAATGTTAATTTGTATGACGCTTGGACGTTTCTGTACATTCTAAATTTCAGTGCACCTCAGGCGTACCATCTTTGTCCATGAACGCGGGCAACCCTAGAGAGACAGTCCCGGGTCAACGTTCAAGTTGTACAAGAGTAAGTCTTTTGACTCATTTTGTTAGCGAGTAGTCACGCCTCGTTCTTGTCGCTGCAAACAACAAATGATATCCGCGTCAGACGAAACACAGCAGCCGCGCGCCTACGTCATTCACGTTGTCTTGCGTCGTCTGTGAAAATTTTTTTTTTTTTTTTTTTTTTTTTTTTTTTTTCTTTTTTTTCTTTTTTTCTAACTTTTGTTGTGCCGGGTCTCGACTGACTGTGCCTTGAACATGTCGACTGCTCTTCTAGGGATGTCCTAGTTCATAGACTCTCTTGATCCATGGCATTAACTGCGAGATTGGCCTGTATGTCTCTCACTGAATCCTTTGTGTTTCAAGCGCTCTCTATTACGCACATCACATAGCCGGGAGTGACGCGGAGGCCTGGGATGAAGAAACGTTCCTACAGAATGCGAACTAAATTTCTTTTGATCGCTCTACCGCGAGCCAGGATGCGATCTGCAATTTTTAAAACGAAACTCGCGCACAAATGTAGATAGAGCAAAACAAAAAAAAAAAGAAAAGAAAACAGGACTAGCGCGATTTTGGAAAATGGCGCATTGAATCGATTGTCTTTGAAACGTTTCGTAAGTAGAAACCAGCTCTTCAGACGAATTGGACCAGTAAGTTTCGTAAGTTTGTTCTGCCTCGCACGACATCTAATTTATAATATAGTTAAAGACAATTGTTTGAGAGGCTTGCGAACATAAGCTTTACATAAGCAACATTCGATTCGATTCAAATCGATTTCATAACACACATCTTTTGTTATATACGAAGACTGTTTCTTTGTTAATTTGAAGCACTACTTGCGTATCCAACAATAAAGTGATTTTAAAAAAGTACAAACAAGTCAAGATAGTCTTACTTTACAATGTGTTGCAAGCATATGATAAAATATCAGTTCTCCAATTATAATTCATAAATGTATCGTCGAGTACCTATTTCTTTTTCCTTTTTTTAATTTCCTTTTTTTTTTGTGTTATTTTTTCGTGTGATAAATTATGTCCAAAAGTTGTATAAAAATTAATCACTTTTTTGTTTTTAACGTGACGTTCTCTTTTCTAATTAAATACAAAATAAAAAATGTAAAATTATAATTTTGGTAAATATGAAACGTTCACAACGCCACAAACTGAAATCGTGTCAGAGAGAAAAAAGTTTATCTTTCGAGTTTCGTGATTTTCAACGCAGATTATCGCAGATTTGGTCGAGTTAAAAATTCGCGAAAAGGGCAACGAAGTAATTCTTCATTTCTGTTTGTTTTTTATGTACATATATATATATTTTCTTTTTGTTTTCAAAATTACGATCTATAGTTCTTGAAGCTGACTTCTACTCACGAGATTCAAAGCGTTTCATGTATGTAAATCCATTCGCAAATACGAATCAAATAGAAACCAGAATTGATTGAATATCTCTCCAGTTTTTCTCTAAATAATTGAATTTGTTGTTGCACGTTATCCCTCTCTCTCTCTCTCTCATTACCCCCGTAACCCCCCGTACAATCCCAGCCTGGCTGCAAATGACTCATTTGTTACAAATAATACACGTTTTTTTTTTCTTTTTGGCGAAGCTATAATTTGCAAATCGCATGGGTTAAAAATCCAGTCTTTACTGCTGCTTGCCTCATATGACTAGTTCACATCCTACACGTTCTCTTCACCTTCGCCGTTTCGTTTCCCATCGAATTGTTTGTCGATCGTTCAAAGTTGTACAGATAGCGATTTACTGTTGCTTCGTGCACTGTTTCGTAGGTCTTTGTAGCTTTAAGCGTGTGCACGTTATTAATGAAACATTTCTTTCGAAAATTGCGTCTCACGACGCAAACGAGACTTTTTTTTCTTCACGAACATGCCGAAAATCTAGGTTGTTACGCACTAGTGTACATGTGCGGTGTTGGTTGTCGACGCAAGAGTAAAGAGACAGGAAATCCTCGTGGAAAAGTTGACAGTATAATCCGTTTCCTCCAGACATGGTTTGTCCTAAACTTTCTCTCTCTTTCTATTTCTCTCTCTATCTCTCGAAGTAGGCATGATAATAATTTCCGTCCCTATCCCCCCCAAAAAAAATCGACAGTCATATTAGGCGAGGCACGCGACTCTCTTGTTTTCCTCTTTGCACGTGAATATGTATGTACAGGGACTAATTCACAAAGTTAAGCCTTGGACAAGGGAGCCAGTAAAATGGTATATGTTGATCTGATCTCAATAGTAGATTCGATTATTTATTATACCGCTGTTATAGTAGAGGCATGTACGAGGACTTCAGCCGAGATTCGTTTGAAGAGCGTAGGTAAGTAGAGTGAAGTGACACTGGGTCACGATACCGCCCGGATTTGAAATCCAATTCGCGATTTATTATTCAGTAAAATAAGCCGCCCTCTTCTTTATGTTACGATCATTTCTAAAAAGCAATGCCTTTTCAGTTTCGTTTTTTTTTTTTTCTTTTTTTTTTTTTCTTTTTTGGGTTTTGTTTATTTGTTTCCAAACAAGTCAACCGCTTCAGTTAACGTTATTTTACTTTGCTTTATGAACGACTCTCATCGGGAAGAATTTTTTGTATAAGATTTATATTGTCACAATATGTACACTCGTTGAAAATTTGCACCCTTGCAAAAAAAGAAACATTGCCTTTGTTTGTCAAAAGAACGAAGTTATGATAACAATAAGAAATACGATCTTTCATAAAGAAGAGTGCTCCGAAAGAGAACGAGTATTTTTTTAGCGCGAAACATTTTTCTAGTACGGTTCGAGAATTAACAAAACAAAAAAAAAACCGTTAGCGAGAAAAACGAGATATTCTTCGAGTTGCTGATTCCCCTTTTCTCTCATTTTTTTAAATCTTTTTTCCTTGCTGCGTATTAGTCACGATCGATCATATTCACTCTACGTACTGTTACACTCTACAATTTCTTTCTTCCGTTTTAGATCTTATGTCACATATAAATGTGTATATATATATATATATATATATATATATATATAATATATGTATTATATATATTATAGCTTTAAATTTTTCAATCTGCCTTTTTTTTTTTTTTCAATTATCCGTGTTTTTTGTCCGTCGATCTCGTGTGACTGACGTGGCTTAATTTTGATTACCAGACCGGGATTACGAGGGCCATCGCCGTCGCGCCGGTTCGCACCATACTAAATCGTCGCGTCGGGCTCGGATCGGTCTCTGTGTCGGTCGTCGGTCCGTCGGGTCTGTCTGTCGCTAGCAGGAAGCCTCGGAAAACGAGATACAGTCTTGGCCGTCTTGCGAACTGCACGCGTGAAGATCTGCCGCCCGCTCTACGTGAAATATGTGCTACCCTGCGATCTGTTTATACGAGCCAAAAATCGGAGACGAAAAAAAATAACAATAATAATAACAATAATAGAGCGACACCAAACGAAAATATACAGCCAAGCCACACAAGTAGCGGATACTCGCAGAAAAATTACGAGAATTATCTCACGAAAATTTATTCTTCTTCCCCCCTCCCCCTTTTTTTGCCCATCCTCGACTCTTTGATCTTTCCGAGACTCTCGCTTTACCGATTTTCCCTCGATTTGTGTATACCTCTCGTTTTTGAACCGTTATATATATATATATATATACATATATATATATATATCTCCCTCTCTCCCTTTATCTTCTCAACACCTCTCTTAGATCACACACTCCTTCGTTCTCGTTTTACATTTGTACAAAGAATCAGAATTAGAGTTACCCTAAGAACTCGATGTGTAGTGTAGCTCCACCGCGAAGACTTCTCGATCCAGGTAAAAAAAAAAAAAAAAAAAAAAAATTCCAGTTTGATGGATTTTCTATTTTTCAGTTCGCAAACTTCACTTGATTGAAGTTCGGATCGATCGACGTTCGACTTTTATCGCACTTTTCCGGAAAATGGATTGGTCGAATCGACGAGTGTTCCGGTGGAGAATTTATTCCGCGGCGACACGATCACTGTTTCCGTGACGATGACGCGTCATACCGTAAATCTTTTCCCGGTTGTGCGGTGATGGAAGATCACGCGAGGCTTAAACGATCACTCTCGAAACATCTCGTCGGACCGTCTTCGTCCTCACCCATGGAGAGAACCCGTGAAGAAGAGAAAAGGAAAAAGACGGTTTTTCGAGGTATTTCGAGAATGACCGTTGAAAAAGTTACAGCTCTGATCTCCCCATTGCTGCCGGTCTTTGCGCAACGTTTGATAGGGGCTCGTGTCGCGCGCGTACGCGTCACATTTCGTCGCGAGACATACCGAAACTCTAACCGATTAGTGCGTAAGTAAGGCGTTCAAATATCGACAAATTGTTCATAAAAGCTTGTTACCAATCATCATCCATCCCGTTCCGCGTATGACGATTATTGCGTGGTTTGTAAACGATCTCTCGTGATTTTTAAAAGCTGTAGCTCCGTCGAAGAACCGAGTTCTCTGTCGTTCATTGTTTTGCTGTGCCGAATGAGTGTGAGATCTTCCGTCGGAAGTAGCGCCCAGATCTTTATTGCCGATTTTTATTACCGACGTATATATAAATAATTCGTCTGAAAAAAAAAAAAAAAAAAGAAAATGAATGCGAATGAATTGTATCAGGGATGCGTCGCGATTTTGTTCGCGTTCACAGACGATTTTGCCGCCTCATGTGTATCTCGGTCGGAATTGTTCACCAGATCACTCTTTATCGGCGAGAATAACCGCGAACACGGTTTTTACCGTGAAGGATAAAAAAAAAAAAAACTGAAAATTGTGCGAAAAACTTGTAGCATCTTCTGAGCGAGAACTTTAGCTTTAATTTTTGAACGTACGATTGAAAGAAAAAAAAAACGAGCGCAGATCGTATATATTTTCCGAGACGGTCGAATCTATGTCGTTTGGATGAGCAATATCCTATTATTTTTAAATAGATATTTTGTATAGAAAAAAAAAGAACATATAAATCTATAGATATTACTGAAGTTGCGGTTTCACATTTGTAGCATTAGTATTCGCGAAAGAACGTAGGCGTCGTATTTGCAAGAAAAAAACGTGCGAAATTTTTCTTTTCTCCCCCTTGTATAATGGGATTAATGCGGGTTCGACCGTTTAGAAAAATTTTTCTCTTACCTCTTCTTTCTCTCACACTCTCTCAGTAAAAAAAAAAGAAAGAAGGAATTATAATTCGACGTAGGACCCGGTAGGATGCGCCGATTCTGTATGGAAAAAAAAATCTAAGTGACCGAACATTTATGCTTAGCGTATATAGTACCGTAATCATTTTATTAACGTAGAATTAACTGACCTAAAACAAAAAAAAAACAAAAACAAAAAAAAAAAGACGGTGTTGTAATAATCGCAATTCCATTTTTTCAAGCGTAGATACTTGCTGTGTAAGTCCTTTTTTTCTTCTTTCCTCTTTACGCCTTTTCTTTTTTGTCGAGAACGAAAGTGTTTTCATTACATATACTATATAAATTATAATAATGATGATGAATATAAGAAAACAAATGTAATAATATCAATGACAATGTATTTGTGAAATTCACAAAAAAAACCGACGTGTGTTTACGTGTTTGATTGCATCATACCGCTCTCTTTGATTCTCTTTCGCGGCGTGTCCTTTCGCCTCACGAACAATCCCTTTCATACAAAAAATTCCCCACCCTGTCCATCTCGCGCCACGAAAAACAAACAAATCTTTCGATCCGGGTACGATCGGATGCGCGCTCTCTTCGCTGGCTTCCTGCGCGTTTCCGCTCCGCTCAACCAACAACACGCCAAAATATATCTCGAAAATTCGGAACGCGTAATGGCGCGCTCTCTCGCTCGTCTTTACAGCCACCGTTGTGCGCGCGCCTCGGACTCTCTCCGGAGTTCGATCGCCGATATATTCACAGGTAGAGTTCTGCGATATTTTTCTCCCCCTCCCCCATCAATCGACCCTGATTATACCTTGTATCTTGTTTAATCGATACGGTGCAATCTCTTTTGAAAGACAGTATTTGCATATCAAACTGTACTATAGATCTATTCCGGATTTTATTTTCGATAAACCATAAACTGATTGTTATTCGATTTTTTGTTTCAGATACTGATTCTCATAGAAGTTGCACTGTATCGTCGAAACCATATAGGAACTTAAAATCATTCACGAAGTAAATAACATTAATATATAATTGTATATTTGGCACATTCTTCGAAGAATTTTACATTTAATTTGATCACATGATGTTTCTCATTTCTCCACCGCCTTGTTCGTGTCGTATGTTAGTTGAGCAGTGATGAACCAGTAACGTCGCTGTCTCGAATCCTTTTGGTTTTTTTTTCTTTTTTTAAGATGACCATAACAAATTCCTTACTCGTTGTAACCCTTTTGTGTACTTGTCGAGTCTGTTTCTCTCTTCCCTTTTGTGTCTCGCTACGGCTTCACACACTTCATATAATAATTATCGCAAACAGAGATTGCAAAGCGTTATAGTTTTCACAAAAGTTCTGATTTCGATGCTGCGGATAATCGATCCTCCGTTAGAAGATGCAAGTTTTTTTTTTATCCGCAGCATCGGAACTTTTTAAATCTGCGACTTTCGTGTTCTACTTTTTTTTTCTCTCTCTCTCTCTTTCTCTATCTCTGCGCTGTTTTACAATGTTAAAGGCTGTAACAGCGAAATATTTTCATCTAACACACCACGTGATATTGTTTCGTTGACTGATGTTTTCAGAGCGATTGGCACCGCAGAACATAAGATGGTTACGCAAATAGCATGGAACTAGCGCGAAATATGTTGCTTCACATCATGCGCACACGGACGTGAAATTTATATATAAACTTTTTAATATAAAAATACAGATCAGAGAATACATGCAATTGCAGATAACGAATTCCAGATAGAAGTTCTTTTTCCATTCCCTTCGCCTTGCCTCATCAGATGAGACTTTTTTTTTGTACGTCTGACTCACTGCTCACGCGTGTTTTTTACAAGTTTTTATTTTTTAACAAATCTATCGGAACACGTGCGAAAGACATCTTCCTTTCTAGCTGGTTCTCTCGAACTAGGCTGAGTTCGCTCGTTCGACGTGATTATATGTCGTTTAATTGAAATCGAAATTCTGATTGAGAAGAACAAAGAGAACTTCAACTTTAGACATGGGATTTAATATTGCGAGAGAGATGAAATTCTTTCTTTTTTCTTCTCAATTCTAGAAGCTATCATTTTGTAAGTACTAGGGAGAATTTATTGCCGCCATTATATCTTTGTATGGTAGTGCGGTTTGTTTCTTTTTTTTTTTTTTTTTTTCCTGCATAAATCTCTTGATTAAGCCAAAGTTACAATGTTGCTGCTTATACAAAGATAAGAACGGAAACGACTGTAAATAGATGAATTGAATGTGATATTTATTTTTGTATATTTGTGTTAATCTGTTCTCACTCTTTTTCTTTATTAGTATGTACATGATAATATCATTATTATGTGCCAGTCAAACTTGCAGATTGAGAGTTCAAGTCTACAGAAATTGGATATTGGCTGGAAATCCGTCAAACCAATCGACTCCCGCAACAGGCAGAGGTGTCTTCGGCCGCATTCCGTGTAACTAAAAGTATCCAGTCACTGTGCGAATCCTTCCAAAGTTACTTTAAGAGATTTACTGTACGAGCGACTCTGTCATGAATGACTTTGGAACCTGTAGAACCAGACACACTCGACCATCTCTCGATCATCTCTCCATACTGTAATATGGTGAGCAGACTCCTGTCCTGCTTAAAAAATACCTATAGACTATTTCTCCGCGAAACAGACGCGGGAAAGACCGGCCTGAGCTGTTGTATCTTGTAAAAAAAAAAAAATTATTGGCGTAAATCTCTCTCATAACTCTGTCGCAAGAGTTGCGAGTTTGATCGGTGCATAAAGTGAGTGTGTCGATGCCCGTTAACTTTGGCTTTGTCGTTTTTTTTTTTGTTTAACCAATGCACGAAACATATTTCGCCGAACTCAGAAAATTCGAAACGCATGAATAGCGGAACATGTTTCGCCGTCGAGAATGTTAACGCACGAGATCACGTCTCAGAACCAAGGTGCATCTTATTTACTTGAAATTCAATTCCGAGTACTTAATTTACTTCGAAACTCGCCGCGCTGCTAAAAAAAAAAAAAAAAAAAAGATCAACAGGTTTGACTGTTCTGTCGCATGGAGAACTTCAACTGGTTGTTGCAACCGACTGGTTTTGAGACAATCTTGCTACGTACTAACTCTTTTATCCCTGTGTTCGTTTTTTTCTTCAAATTTTGTTTTTTCTTTTTTTTTCGAACATCCCTTTCTCCCTCGCACGTGTATGTAGCACACTCCGAACGATCCCCGATCATCCACGGTACCTACACGTGGCGTACTTGACGAGGAACTCGTTGCGGGTACTCGTGGGGGAGAAATATGCGCAGTACTGAGTCGCGCGCGTATGGCACACGCGTGCGGGAAAGACTCGGAAAACAAATGGAACACATGCACACCGCAGATCTTTGTCGGATATGTCTGTTCGATACGCGATGTATCGAGAGATATTGCACGGGATATCCGTCGGTGCCGGATTATAATCGTCGGATAGCGAGAGGTGTCTGCTTGATAGTCGCAGCCTCTCGCTTTCGTGAACGGTACGAGATTCCGGCGGTTATGTCGTCGCCAACGTCGTCGTCGTCGTCGTCGTCGTCGTCATCGTCGCCCTCGTCGTCACCCTCGTTGCCGCCGCCGTCGCCGCCTCCTTCGTCGCCGTCTACGTCGTCTGAAAAAAAAAAAAAAAAAAAAAAAAAACGGTTCGGGACAAACGCTGGTCGAGAAGCTCGATGAGATGCCCAAAGTTCCGAGCCCAGTAGCTAGATCGCCGAAATATAACATGTATCTCGGACATGGTCGAGGCCACAGACCTTTAGCAGGTGCTTTAGAAAACAAAACAGTACCCAAAGTCCCTCGGCGGAGTTGTCTCTAGAGACGGAGATCGTGAATCCGCCGATCGGAATCCGTGCACGGATTTTTGAGAGACACACGGTTCGAATGCCGAAGAAACTCGAGAAAAGTAACGGAAAAAAAAATAAAA
>QVOB01018614.1:0-21354 GCA_014839585.1 Pseudomyrmex concolor | reverse complement strand
AAATTAGCTCACGTAAAGTCGCATTCCGTGTTCGAGTATTTTAGCGGGCGATCCAGTTGTCTGGGAATTTGAGGGTTTCTAATTAACCCGCAGTTAAAATTAGCGATTCTATTCCCATTCTATTCGCGTCTCTGATCTATGATGTCACTTAGCGGCGACGCACGTGACGTCGGCACGAGAGATATTCTATATCGTCTTTTTTTTTTTTTTTTTCGCGTATCGCATACGCGCATATGCGATCGATTAATCATGTTAGGCGTGGTTTCGCAAAGATGCCAAGAAAAGAGATCGCAGAAATAGATTAATCAGATTTCTGATAACTTTCTTTCATTTCGAATATATACGATCTTACGTGACATTTCTCTGCGTCACACATTTGCTTCTCTTTTATGTTCCTATTTTTAGAACATAAAAATATGAAATAAATATAAAAATATATGATAAAAAATACATTGCACGAGAAACAAAGAGTTTTTGGGATTTTTTTACTTCTTGAGATAAAAAGAAAGAGAAAATAAGTCTTTTGTCAGCAAAACTATTTATATATAAAATCTCTCTTTTCCGTTTCTTTTTTAAATGTTTCTACATCCTTTTTATATAGAATTTATCAACCAGAAGTAAACTGCAACGTTCATGTACTGCGCACACATACGGAAAGAGAGAGAGTGCACACGGTGACATATTATAAAATATATGTCTATTTCTCTCTCTCTCTCTCTCTCTCTCTCTGTTTCTGACGATGAAGCATAGATAGATTTCGGATTTCGCGAACAATCTATTTAGTTCTTAGATCGTAAACGTTTCGAGTGCAAGAGACACATCAATTTTTGATTGTGTCGGGCACGTTAGTTTATTACTTTCCAATGCGATTTGATCTCGATCAAATAAACGTAAACAGATATTAGATTTTTCTTCACTATTTTTCCTAATACATTCCTTTATTTTTTTGTCTTTACTTTAAGTATTTTACTTTTTGTTTTGTTTTGTTTTTTTTAAATAAATATTACCCCTCCAATATCCTACAATTTTATCGCGAGCAGTTCGATTGCAAAGTTCGAATGACCTATTCGTTCGATATAAATCGAGATGAACGCGCGTGTATACAGCAGGCTCGACATCTGGCCCGTGGTCGCAAGTGGTCGTCGATAAACTGTTTCGCGTCCCGAGAACACAGTGACGCAACGGATGATGCAGTGTTAGCAATGTCGGCAGTCACAGTGACGTCAGCAGGAGAGACATGAACCGATGTCTCTTTTGACATACCGACGACGACGACGACGACGACGGTAGTATTGGGCGTACGTTCAAGTCAAGCCAATGTGAGAGAGACACGAGAAGGGTGTGTATTCGAGGCGGGCGAGCGAGTTCAGAGAACGTACCTCCACCAAATAGTCTGCGAAAATTACTTTGTACTGTTAGCTAACAGATCCTGATGTTGCTGTTTCGGTAAGAAAATTCGAATTGCTACAAAATGTCACATCGAGAGCTCGAATCGCTCCGTACTTTAGACGGTGCGCAATTTTCGATTGAGGCACTCGGTGAGACACTTCGTCGTAACCAACCATCCTTACGAAAAAAACGTTCAACTATTGACCGTAACGTACGAAATCACGTCTAACTTGACCGTAAACTTTCAATATTCAACGTTATATGTTCAATTTTGAGCGTTTACGGTCAAGTTGAACGTGATTGCGTACGTTACGGTTAAGTAGTTGAACGTTTTTTTCCGTAAGGACAACTTTGCGGAGTCAATAATTGATAGATTTCTGTCTTGAACTCGCGGATCATACGCAGCAGCACGCGCGTCCAGAGAGAGATGAATGATATCTCTTTCAATGGAGTTACATTCTTACGGTAGTGTGTCCGTGTAATGAAAATGTATCGCTTTGCACGCGCGTGCGCGGACCCACACATTTTTCAAAGATCAAAATTACACGACACTCTCTTTGCGAAATTTATTTTCTTAACATGTTTATTGCATACGAAAGCTCGCAGAATTACATGAATTCCACACTCGGTAGAATGCGCGCGTGCGATACCCCGTTTTACGTTTCTATATTTGCTCGCGGCGTATCTTTAATGGTTGGTCGATCAGCTGCCAAGCTTTACCACTCGAAAGAAACTGTCGTAAGTAATACAGGTCAACGCCTTGAGTGGCAATGGAAGTCGACAGTTGCGATACAGATGTTAATATCGCGCACATCTACTTAAAAAAAAAAAAAATATTTTTGATATTACATTTTTAATAAAAAATAAAAAAAATTTTAACAGAAATATATTTGGAGAAAATATAGATTTTCAAAAAAATTCAAAATAATAAAACTAAATTGTACATATATATATTTCGGTTTTATAGCGTTCCCAGTTTCCAGTCTATTGGCTGGGCCGATTTTGTGAGATTTTTTTGCACTTTGATTTTTTTCCAAGGGTTGGATCGCAAGCCCAACGCCTAAATCTTCAACCTGGAGGACCAGGTTATTTCATAATCACTTTGATTTGATTAGATAAAAAAAAAACATTTATACATATAGCAGAATTTTAAGAACTGACCGTCTCATCGTGTCCAAAAAATTTCTTACTACTTGCGTTCATCTTTCATACTGGGAACTTATTGTTAATTAAATTCTTACCTCTTCCGTTTTCGCCGTGATGGTTGCCGATGTCTCTGTGAGACTGGAGAAACTGGTTCTGCTACCGTGTCTGCTACTCCTACTTAAAGTCCCGACATCGGACATCTCTCTAGCGGCGATTCTAGTGATTCTATCGTTTTCCAAACACTGCGAAAGAGGTATACCGAACACCAGGCCGACAGGTGCATCTGCAAAAATCACAGAAAAGAAAATAAACATTTTTCACACGATTTTCTCGAGAAATGCATATCTGAAAAACTTCCGGAAAATCCAAATTTTTTACATGTTCTTAAAGTTTAAGATCTTGGTGTGCGTAAAAGGTTGTACTATATTAAAAAAACGAGCATAAATTTGTGACTTGTAAATAGTAATGTTAGCTCTCTTGAAGTGCCGTTTGAAAAAATAATGTTAGCTTTTTTTAAAAAGAATTTTAGCTGACCGTAAATACTTTGCCACTTTTTTATTTCAAGTGTGAGAGAGAGAGAGAGAGAGAGAAGAGAAACCAGGATGGCCCAGATTATGGTCTATAAACAGATCGGTATAGGCCTTTCGATTTTCAACTACGCTCAAAAGAGAAGTGGTCGATCGAACGAAACTCGAACGTCTTTTTCTCAATCGTCACTCGCAGATATTATACGAAAACCTTTCTTACTATTTTGCATATGCAAATAGTCAACGGAATCTTTTTCCCAATGTCGCTTGTTTACGCAAGTAACACATTTGTTTTCTTTTCAATAAAACTGGTTATGTTCCCACGATCTCTTTTCACAAATGGCCGGTGAAGACGATTGAGATAAAGAACGTTGAAGTTTTGTGTCTCTCTCTCTTTCTCTCTCTCAAGCACAGTTGAAAGCCGAAGAGCAACAAACCGTGTTCCTATACCGATCCGATTATAGACTGCGATCTGGGCCATCCTGGCTTCTCTTCTCTCTTCGAAAACGTACTCGCGCCCGACGAACAAGCGCGGAACGCGTCACTTTACGAACTTACAATATGCGAAGAGAGAGAACGAGACCTTTTTTTGGAAGCGTTCTCGGAACGATCGGCTTCGATCGTCAACACTTTGCCACCCCCGTATGTACATATGTCGGTCCGTCTGATGTGCGTACGTATTTAGACGCGAAGAGTGCGAACATACGGACAATGTTGCGTATATAAATATCTTTCGGATGTATTTTGTTGCACACACGTTTAAGTAATTGACATTTCCTAATAGGTATATTTATACGTAGTTGCAATTTTGTTTGTAAGTATATTTTGATCGCGCTAACATATTTTCAAGAGCGTGAAATTTACGATCGCGGATTCACGTGCTTAAAACAAGACGATGGCATTTGAGAGGCGACTATGTTTAAGGCCTCTTCTTGAAATTGTTTCTTCATATGATTGTCAAGTGGTTTATTCGCTAACTTCTGTCTAGCTGTCAGAGAGTTTCACCAGATTTTTCAGCAGTAAATAAATTTCTTTGTACATATTTACAATTATTTATAATTATAAAATAGTAAAATCAAATAAAATTACAAGAAACAAAATATATATATAAATATATGTATATAAATATATGTATGTAAATATATTATTGTTACAAAATAATAATATAAATAAAATATATATTGTTAATAATATATATTTAAAATACATACATATATATTAAGATATAAAACATATATCAAACGTCGAACATTAAAAGAAAAATTAAAAAATAATAAAAATATATAAACAAATTAATTATTATCAATTATTATTATTAAAAATATATTATTGATGAAGAATATATTATTGATGAAGAATAAGTGTATTCTACTCTAAATATACTTTCTTTTTCTCTTTTGTAGTTCGAAGCCTCCTCTTTAAAACGCTCTTATGTTTTAATATTCGTCACGGTGTTGTTAAATTATTTGTTTTTTCTGAAAATTTTAATTTTAGATTATTTAAATATATAGAATATATATATACCTATATATATACATATATTCTATTGATCTTCTTTTGGTAAGAAGACGCAGTGCTTTAAAGGGAGTGAGCGACCTCGCCGAGCAAAGAGACTCCCGATTGACGTGTCCCTACACACAGGCACTTGTATCCGGACCACAAATAAACCTGATATATGCGGAAATATATACGCTACTGTGCGCAAGCACCCCGTGGCTAATTTTACCGTGGCGAAATTGTGTCTCATATCAGCCTGGCCGGCCGATGCGCCCGCCTTTCGTCGCCGCGTTTGTGCACATGGATAAGTAGATGCGTTTTCCACCGTTCGGACCACTTTCAAGCTGCCGAATTTTATTTCTGTTACTCTACAACACACCGACCTGATGCGACTTCTATTCAGAGAATCCGTGCGTTTTATCTCAATTTAATCCAATAAACCAACTAATACATTTTTTATTTTTTTATTTAAATTTTTTATGATTTTTGGAAAAATATCGTGCGTGTAAAAAACATGTGTTGCGTTCGCAGTGAAATTGCGTTTGCGTGTAACGTCTGTCGCGGAATGTATTGAGATGAGACATTATGTCAGTGAAGTAATATTTCATGAGACTTCACGGACGGGAACACCGACCTGTCCGAGCCGATTTGTATCACGTCACAATATTCACAGACAGTATTCCTTATTTGAAATGTTAGGAGCGTTGCAAAAGTGTAGCGCAAACAGTACTGAAAGTAGTAATTGCGCGACCGCACAACGCATAATTAGTTTGCCGAAATGCGACGGAATGAGAGCACGATGTTAACAGAGAGCAATGCACGTGCTCGTTGCTGGAAATTGCAGTTTCATTCGCTTGCGTAGCGACTCAAACGATATGAGAACGGCCGTTGTAAAAAGAATTTGTCGTGCGCGACCTATAAAAGTGTCTAATCTGCATTCAGCAGTGCAGAAGTTACGATATCTGTGAGTACATATGTACATGTATGTATAAGGTGTATGATATAATTTAGTGTAATCTGTGTGTGTGTGTGTGTGTGTGTGAGAGAGAGATCGTATCTGTAGCTACTGTTAATTTTCTCACGGATAATGTTTTCACATATTTCGACTCTGAATTTCTCGTAGTCGAGAATTAAAACTGAACATATAAGTAATTATTATTTAAAATAAATAAATAAATGAAACTGAACATAAAAGTAATTATTGTTTAAAATAAATAAATAAATAAATATTTTTTTAAAATTAAATAAATATTTAAATAATAAATATAATAAATATAATAAGTAAAATAAGTAATATAATTTAAATGATAAATATAATATAATAAATATTTAAACAGTGATAAAAATAACTGTCCATATTTCTGAGCCTGTCCGTATATCTGTGCCTTTTTATTAAAATCGTGTAAAACAAAAGATATTTACATAATTAAGTGGCAGAATTAATTTAATCATACATGAGAATAAATAAACTTATTTAAAAATTAATTCTGCCACTTAATTACGTAAATATATTTTGTTTTACACGATTTTAATAAAAAGGCACAGATATACGGACAGAAATATAGACAGTTACCCTAGATTGGATCAATCTGAATAGCAAAGTCTTGCACAATTTGGAAACTTTGCAATAGTTATTAAGATATTAATTAATGTGAACGCGTGAGAAGCGACGGTCCGGACTCTGTAGGCGTGTATATATGTATATCAGTTTTTGAAAATCAGCTGATTATCAGCAAGAAGCTGTGTCACAAGCTGTTCGCTTGCGTGCTCCATTTCTTGCTATTAAGAGATTGATGAAGTAAGCTATTTTTTTCTGTAGAACTGAAAATCACATACGCCTACAGAATCCTCGCTTCCCACGCGCTTATTGAATTACATTTATTAATTAACTAGGGTAAAAGCCACCGTATTACTGACAGTGTTTCTATTACTGTCAATCAAAATTTAAATGATAAACACAAATTTAATAAAATGTTTATCAAGTATAATTATTGTTTAGTAAACAAATAAAAATTAAACATGTAGTTTTTATATTTAAACAATCATTTAAATTTTGATTGACAGTAATAGAGATATTGTCAGTAATAGGGTCTCTTTTATCCTACTCTATAAATATTGCGAATTTTGCAAAATAGCAAATGATTGACTCAATCTACCTTTACACTCGATAAAATTTTCTCATTCTAGATATATACATGTTATTTACTGAATGTTTAATCTTAATAAGATTATAACACATGACATGTAAATCGCAAAATATACAATATATTAACAAGAAAGATTTCTACTTGACTGTTGAACCAATTAATTCTAAGTTTGTATAAAAAACAGTTTCGGACATCTTATAAACAAATTATTTATTTATTTATGTTTTTTAGTAAGTGTGTGTTTTTACAAAAAGTAGGTCTGTGAAGATTTATTTTTTTATAAAAAAAGTAGATGAGATTTTATTACATAAATAAAACATATATTCTATTTTACGGAGTGAGAAAAAATAGCAAGTAATACATATTATATATTTAGAATAATATAATAGTCATTAGCATTACTTTGCTCGCCTATCTCTGATCTTTGAAATGTGGATAAAAAACGATGGTTAAAAAAAAAAAAAAAAAAAAAAAAACCCATGGAATTAGCACGTAAACGATTTACTCCACGGAGTGGTGATATCAACTTTATTTCTATCGTTTTGGTTTCTAATCAAACACGCATTGACCTTTTTACGCATTCATTGCTGACCTTTTCCTTTTTCGTTCTATTTTCGCATTTGCTAAATGATACATGACTTTTCCGTTCACATTGACCGTTCTATTCCTTCGGTGTCAAAAAGTTTCAGACACCCCGTATACATATATGACTCATTTATACTTTCCATAATAGTGTTTCAGGCATGGAATTCGAAATAGAGCGAGTTTAGCGACCGATTGAAAATAGATCAGAAATTCGAAACACAGTTCTCGTCTTTGTTGCAACAGATATAATAAAGGTCTCTCGCTTTTTTTATAACATATATATAAATAAAATAAATATACAGTGTATATATGTATATATAACATATACATGTATATATTACATACATGTGTATATATAACATATACATATGCGTGGGAATGTCGTAAACGTAATACCAAGTGATGAAAGAGCGCTCCTTTTCCCAAACTTCAACAAGTGCTATTGCGTCTGTCTGAAAATAACTGAACTAGTTATTCTCCAAACAAATAATTGTGCCATAAATTACGGCCGTTAAAATACGTTTTCTACACATTTAAACTGCGCGCGTTATATTTAATTATTGACTTGCTCGAACGAAATTCCACGATTCGCTGCTACATTGCATCCCTTTTTTTTTTTTTTTTTATTTATCATAATTTGCGTTCCTGCGTCCATTGCTTCTGCAATGTGAATTGCAAAATTTTGTTTTGTCACCGCGCGTTTGCCGTGTCCAATAACACAAAAAGTCGGAATGTCAATCTATAATAATATAGAAATATCATATATAATAAAGAAATGTTATCATTAATTTGGCTAATTACAGATAAATAATTATTATGTTTAACAAGTGTATATATACATGAGGGTTTTGTACCTACTGAAAAAATTTATTCAAATTTTCGATGCTACTATTATAAGCTTTTTTTGTAGGTCGCGCAGAGAATGAAAAGTCACGAGAGAAAGAGAAGGATAACTAGAGGAACTCGTTGACCGGACGTAACGTTTCGTTGAACCCTTACGTTTGACCCAATAATTCTTTTGTTTCTATATTTGATCATCTTAGAAATAAATTGCATTGACATCGAGTGGTGTTTCCGTTCGTTTGTGAAAGAAGTTTTAATTGAGGAGGACGCTCTGTGACATACAGAGTGTCTGAAACTTTTTGACACAGCCGATGTGGAAAAAATAGATTCTAATCTAAATCTCTGAATCTAATTAATCTGATAGGTCAATTTGAACAGAAAAGTCACATACATAATTTTGCGTAAAATTCGCAATAGTTATTATACTAAAGATATTAATAGTTAATACGTTGCGGACAGAGACATGGGTTTCCCAGACCCAATCGAAAATTGCGCTCTAATAAAAATTAGTTTTTTTAAACGCTTATATGTTCAAAAATACTAGTTTTTTTTTATTTTTTTTCTAGTCGCAGAATCGTTCAAACTTTTGATTCGAGAAAACAAAATTGAGAAAATATTCATTTTTTGCGGCGATATTTGATTTTAAAGTCGCGTAGGTCTCAAAGACCCAGTCTGTCTGACTCGCAGGTCATTTTTGAGGTCTGTTCGCGAAGGATTAAAATACTAAAAAAAAGATATTCATTAGTTAATATGAGCCAATGAGCGCGTGAGAGAAGCGATAAGCTCGATTCTGCAGACGTGTGTGAAGAACAAAACAATCTCAGACACTCGGTATATATTGCACGATATAAATAATGTCACCGGGTATTCTACAGGCGCACAATTGTATCTCGTCGTGATAAAAATATCCACTGCAATGTAGTCGCGCGATTAACGGATATTGCGTTTTCTGCTCACCTTTTTCTTTATTGTCGAAGAAACTCGTCGTGAGAGCCTTCCTCTTCAGCAGATAGGCCCGTTTCTTTGGCTTCGTGGTCACTAACCCGCTCGCGAGCGACTCTGAAAGGAAATCGAGGAAAATCACTTGACAAACGTTATTTCGAGATGTACGATTTCGACGTCACATTATGCAATCCACTTGTATAATTAGAGCAGTTATTCGCTTTTGTCTTGCCGAAATAGCTCCGCGTACAATTTAAAGCAGTTATTTCAAATAAGAACCTTGTTCAGACAAGTAATTTAATCTTTTTCGCGAGAAAAAATCAAAAGAGAATAAGTTTAATAAGATGGAGGCTGTATTTTTTTTCACTTTCTTTGACTTTTTTCACTTCAATTTAACAAAATAATTGAAGGAAACTTACCGCTTGGTGGCCTGATGTGAACACCTAGATTGAGAGCTTGAAGCTTCGCCACAGCCACCTTACAAAGAACTTTCCTTTCAATTTCGGAAAGCGAGCGTAGCGATACATCCTGCAAAGTGACTCGCCGCCCGCCTGCGCCCGCCCACGTGCATTTTCCCTGAGAGAACAGAAAGGAAATCTTATCTGTTGAATTGCATCCCGACAGATATGTTTCGAACGACTTTTCAACCGCGTCGTCGCGCGAGAGACGTTTACAAACCGTATATTAAAAAACCTGAATTAAATTAAGAAGTGCCATCTATCAACCGTCGGGATTTACATCTCGTCTACCGAACAAGATTTAATTTTCAGAAAATTAAATTTGATTCTCGCGACATGCAACTCCTCGTTATCATGCAACGATTATTCAAATTTATCCTCCTCCTCCTCCTTCTTCTTCTCCTTATCGTGTAAATCTACGAAATTTATGAACTCGCCGCTTACGTGGGATAGATAAGCTCGCAATTTTGACAGAAAGCGTTTTTGCGACACGAATTGATAACTTTGAGATTACAAAAGTGCGATAGACACTCATTTAATGATTATTACACGCCTGCAAACATGCCGTTTTTTTCTCGTTATCACTTTCGCGTAACTCGAGGAACAAGCAAAATGTAATATCGAAGATACGACAGTTTAATGGAATTGCGATTATCGTTTGTAGTTTTTCGAGTTGGAAAAAATTTTTGATCGGGGAGAGAAACAATCGCGTGAATTAATATTTTGCTTGCGTTTCTGACAGTAATATATCGCTGACTGAAATTCACATTACATATCGACATTTTTATAACAGTGAGAATTTTATGTTAACCTTTCGTGGTCAGATCTCAAAAAATGACGACGAGTTAGACCGGGTCTGTGAGACCCACGCGAATTTAAAATCGAATATCTCCGCGAAAAATCAGAATTCTTGCAGTTTGTTTTTTTTTTTTAAATCGAAAGTTTGAACACTTCTGCGTTGATGAAAAAGAACAAATTGAAAAAATATCTAGTAGATATAAGCGTTCCGAAGATATAAGCGTTTAAAAAAACTAACTTTTTCTAGAAACGTCGATGCGCAATTTCTGAGTGAGTCTGGGAGCCCCACGTCTGACAAAGTTAATATAGTTTTTAATACTCCGCTGGCTACATGGAGATTTAAAGACCCAGTCGATTATTTGATTGTGTGAGAATTTTAAGATTTCAATCTGCAAAGAAACAAAACAAAATACAATTCGCGACATCTACGATAATAAAAACTTGTGAAAGCTTTCACAAAGAGAATTTTTTTAAAGTTTTATACATTTGGAAACAGAAGAAAAATCTGCATTAGTCTTCAAAGAAAGTTGCCAACGGAAGATGTTAAATTACACGTTGCCAATTAGGTTAATGCTTTAAATCTTTAAACAAAAGAAATGGAACATGTGTGTAACATTTCATCAAAATTGTCTGATACACTTATCAGAAGATCACAAGCACATCAAATTATTTTACGCTTAGGTAGAAACAAATTAATGACAAGAGAAAATCGTTTAATAAAGCTCAAAGCATTCCCGAGGAAATGGCATGTGTGTGAAACAACGCTTTTCCAACTCTTTGATAAACAAGAACAACAATTGCATATATACATATATATATATATATATATATATATATATGTAGGATTTATTTGCAATTGAATAAGCAGAAAGAACAATATATATATTTATATATTGTTCTTCCTGTTTATTCAATTGCAAATAAATCCTGTACATCATACATGTGTGTTTCTCTCGCACGTTTTTTACTTCCCCGGGAAAATTAAATTAAATTAAAATTAATTAAGTAAAATTAAATCTAAGTAGATCTAATTTAAATCTAACAAAATAAAGAAATGGAAAAATAGATCTAATTAGATCCTTATATCTAAATAGATATAAAGTAGATCTAAGTAAATTTACACTTTATTTAACAATAAATTTACTTTAGATCTATTCAGATCTATTATATTAAATATAAGCAGATTTAAGCAGATCTAAGCAGATCTGAGTAGATTTAATGATAAATAAAGTGTAAATTTACATAGATCTACTTATGTCTATTTACTTCATATCTATTTAGATCTAAGTTGGATCTAATTAGATCTATTTTTCTATTTTTTTATTTCATTAGATTTAAATTAGATCTACTTAAGTTTAATCCATCTTTTTCCCGGGTTGTCCTCTATAACGGCCTTTGCATATCTCATAATACTCAAAAGTAAATAGTAATGATATCCACTATTATTTACCGACAATCTCCGGGGACAGCAAAAACAATTCGAAAAATATCTTAAAGAAGGCGTCCCGAAGACGTTTTAAATTATTTTAGTCATCTTTTTGATATCTTTACGACGTTTTTTTGCGCGCTGTCTGAGAATTTTGTTACACTTAAAAAACCTACGACGCGATGTTTTCGCCGCGCGATTTTTAAAAGCGCTGCGAAAGTAAAATACAATCGCTCATGTGTATATCATCATATAAATAAATGTATTCCATCGCTCTGACGTATGACGGTATTTTCGCCGCCACCGCCGCCGCCGCCGCCGCGGCGTAAAAACTCCGCTCGTGTGTTTTACACCTAAACGTAAATGTCCTTTTGTTTTTCGAAGCGGAATATATCTAGACATGTTGCAATCCACGCAATTCGTATATATATTTGCAATATCCGGGAAAAAATGGATTAGATCTGATTTAAATCTAACGAGATAAAAAAATGAAAAAAAAAGGATCTACTTAGATCCAAATTAAATTTAAATAGATATAAAGTAGATCTAAATAGATTTAAGTACATCGATGTAAATTGACTTTATATTTAGTCTTAGATCTACTCAGATCTACTATATAAGATCTACTCAGCTCTACTTAAATCTAAGCAGATTTGAACAGATCTGAGGTGATCTACCATAGTAGATCATCATATGTACTACATAGTATTTTATATCTGAGTAGATATAAAATAGATCTATGAATAAATAAAATGTAACTTTGCATAGATTTACATATCTCTATTTACATATCTCTTGTATTTATTTCTACTTTGTATCTATTTAATTTGGATTTAATTTGGGTCTAATTAGATCTTTTTTTCCATTTTTTTTTATCTCGTTAGGTTTAAATTAGATCTAAATCCATTTTTTCCCAGGTATAATAAAGTCAGCGACATAAGAACTCTTAAAGAGACAGACCTAATGAAAACGATCGGTTTCGGACCGACAGACCGAACGCCTCGTTATCCAATAACGAGGCAAACGTAATTCTTTCTGCGTGCGCGATTTCGAAGAGGATTATTTGTCGTAAGAAATTCACGCCACGTGAGAGAATAGAACGTGCGTTAGTAGAACTTTGGCTTTGGTGTTGGTTAGTGTAGTGGAGTATATAGGCAGCAGGGGTCAGGTATAGTTTATATACACACATCGCGCTCTCTGTGTGTGCGCGCGCGTTGGGGGCTGACTATTTCTGGCGGCGCCAGCGAAATTCCGAGCCCCTAAATTGGTTATCGCGCTTACTGCTTAACGAGAATGCTTGCCACAAGGTCGATCCCCCTTTTTTTTCTTCTTCTTTTTTTGCGTTGTTCCTCCTCAAAGCGGCTTTTGCGTGCAATCAGATATGCCGGGATAGAGATAAAGTGTTGATAAAAAAAAAATGTGGATGAAAAGTGGATGAATTAACAACGAGTGTACGTAGTCGTCAGACAAAAACACCCTCCGCACCGGATAATACGTTGTATAAATGATTCTCTCTCTCTCTCTCTCTCTCTCTTTCGCGTGCCGGAAAAATTTTTTTCTTAAAAAATAAAAGAGCTAATAATCGCGCGTCACTAAATATATTTCCACAAAATAAACGTTGTGACATGTTTACAGTGCGGACACGTACGAGAGATTATTATTTTACTCTCTATCACATATTTACGTACGTACGTTACGTTAGCGCGTTATTATATACTGTATATGTCTGTGAGTGACTTCTTATTATTTTCTATTACGGAGTTGTTGATTTGCAATTTGCAAGAATAACTTTCTCTCAAAATATCGCAATCATCAATTGCCAATTTTGTTAAATATCACATATACATACTATTTCGGAGAGCGCTTTACTCGCGCGCGCTCTCTCTCTTTCTTTCAGAAGATATTCCTGCGTCGCGTATAACACACAGAAAGACTACCACGCCAGAAGTTGCCATTACGAAAATGCGAGTCTATGCCAAATTCGCGGTATCCACTGTTCCTTTTTATTGAGATTTTCGCTAATCTCGCAAACACGCCAAAGAATGCGCGCGCTATAGCTCGGTTGGAAAGCCCGCGCGGGACGCGTGTAATATCGTTTCCAGACGCGTGTTTTATTTCTGCTCGCACCAGCTGTCTCATATTACACGGAATAATTTCATTAGATATAAAATTATTTTCTTGTTTTTTTTTTTTTTTTTTTGCTCCACAAAACGTGAAAGAGATCAGACCGTATTTGATTGTTACTCTAGTTTTTATACCGTGACATTTAACACGTTGATTGTCAATCATATGAATTAAACTGTGCTTGCGATTTTATGCGGGTATCGAGATACAAGTTATCTCGTTATGCAAATAAATCGGAGAGATCTCGAATGGAATATATTCCTGAACGTATCTCAACGATTTGAGATATGCTGTATACAGTAACTGTATACCTATGTTATATACAGTAACTATAATATATTAACGAATTAAGAATTTTAAAGCTTGTACAGTTTAAAACTAGTAATAAAATTACACTGGTGATACGAGCCGATCGCGAATAAATATATTTTAAATATACTTATATTTTAAGAGTGTAAATTCTTACACATTATTTTTCGCGAATTGAAATTTTCAATTCTTTAAATCCATACAGGATGCTAGATTTGCATCACGTATATGAGAGATATCCATTTTCCCCCTTCCCAATTAATTTAGAAATTATATAATATATTAATTTAACTCTTTCGATAATGAACTTGAGTATATTCGAGCGCGTTGAAAACTTCTGTTTCTATACACAATGCAGATCGGTTTTCTCTTTATTTCCATCTTAAACTCAGTGTAAAGCGAGTTTGATCGATGGGACATTGTGACATTTCAACGTGTTAATTATTAAAAACTTAAATTTTATTAATAGTTAATTTCTAATAATTAATATATTAATAGTTGATTAATAGTAAATTTCTCTTCTAAGTAGGTGAAAAAATTGCACACGTTACTATTCCGCAAAAGAATCAGACCGGCACAAGAGAGATATAACAGCATCTTTAAATTATGAGCAATCGTATCGTTGCACGTGTCCCATATTTCTTCAATTTCGTTAACCAATATTTGCGTTACTTTATTATGAAAGAACTTGATAAACGACGAAGTCGATCGATTCGAAAGCAGGTGAATTTATCACGTGGATTGATGACAGCAAATGACAAACTGGACAGTGTATTATCGCGAGATGTGTGTGCTTCAACTAGTGACGTTGCGTCTAAAAATTTATGGGATATCTATGGGATGTCTATGGGATAACGCATATACAGAAGGAAAAAAATTTATTTATTAATTAATTTATTTTAGTAAAATTTAGGTGAAAGTAAATGGTTATTACTTCGTAAAAAGATCAAACGAAATGAATAAAACGCTATTTTTTATAGCGGAAATTCGTTAAATTTTATTACCATAAGTATGAAACAAATGTATATTTTAATAATTTAAATACACACATTATTAAAAAGAGGCAAAAATTTTCATTGTCTTTCAAAATGTTATCAGAATCTGCACAGAATTGCGCGTAAAAAAAAAACTTTATCCATGTTGAGTAATGTTTTTCATTCGAAAACGGTTGCAATTCTGTACAGATTTCGATTGATGGACAACATATTGAAAACATACATCATTAGTCATGCGCAAGCAAATTTTTGTCCCTTTTTTAACACGTCGAACGCCATCCGGTCCGTCACCCGTGACCGGCGTTATTACGTTTTTTAAGATGATTAAAATAAAATGGATATCATCAACTAAAAAATTTTGAAAGACGTAACTAGAGAATATTGTGAAATAAAAAGTGCGCTATTCAACAATTAAAAATTTGCAACGTAATATTTTATAAAAATTAAATTTTACGATGTACCATGTTAAAACATTTCAAGCAGAAATGAGACTGACCATTTCAATCTTTGCAGCAAGTAATTACTTTTTTGCGTGTCGAAATTTCTGACATTGTTTTTGTAACATATTTTACAATATTTTTGCAATAGATACGCTCGCTCCTTCTTTTGAATTTTATGTAACGTAACATCTTCGGGATAGCTAATCTGTGATATATGTCACGTAAACTATAGATTTTCAGTGCTGACAGTGAATTCGAATTTGGGAACTCGAGTGCGTTATAGGACCGTTATAGTCACAAATAACCACCAACAAGGTAAACTCATTATTGATATGATCTTATTTAACTACATTACGTAATATTTTCTCATTATATACTAGAAATTATGAAAATTTTATTGTAGCCGCCAGGGCATGACATGCAAAGCTTGCGCGGCAGTCAACGTGTTAACATGTATTTAAATTATTAAAATATTATATTTGTTTCATATATATGACAATAAAAATTGACAAGTTTCCGCTAGCAGCGTTTTATTCATTTCGTTTGATCTACTTGTTCACACGAAGTAATACTCATTTACTTTTAATTAAGTCCTATAATTGTCACCTTGTGTAAACGCACCCCAATACAACGTCACACAGTGTCTAGCAGGAACATTACAGTTAAAAATAAATAGCAATAATGACTCTTGCACGAGAAAGAGTCACATTTATTTCCGACGTTTCCGCATCACTGATCTTTTTTATTCCGCATGTTTTTCCAACATGCGGAATAAAAAGTATGTAGTACACAAGAATAACTCCGCATTCGGTGCATGGTTCGGTGCCGACGCTCACGTCATCATTCGCCAATTCCACAGGTGGTATACGACGATATAGAGACGTTCCTGAGCGGTAGGTCATGGTTCGTGACGAAAAAAACATTTACGCGCGCGCCGAAATCAATGCAGAGAAACGAGTACTTAATTAAATTTGTATGCGGCAGACAAAGCGATTCATTATTTCCCGTCTTTTTTTCTCGTTTGTCTTTTTCTTTCGTTGAAACAATTTTCGACATCGAATCAACGTTTTTTCTGGAGATAATTAAGTAATTGAAATTACAAATAATTTTTCTATAATTTGTAATATATATTATAAATTTAGAAAAATATGTTTACAAACGCGGTTCTCTCTTGTTATTCTAAAAAAAAAAAAAAAAAAAAAAAAAAAAAAAAAAAAAAAAAAATACAAAAAAATCATCGAAGACAAAATATTAAACAAATATTCGAAATTTGTACTTGTAATATTTGTCTCTTTGCAAGATCTTAAAAAACGATTGATTTTTGTTCCGTGAAAGTTGAAAAAAAGTCCATCAGTGAAAGAGGTTTAGGCCTCTTTCATTATCGGGAAAATAATACACGCGTATAAGAGTAGAAAACGACTCACCTGAGGCGTCCATACGGACGGTTGATGCAACGCTCTTGAGGTGCTCTTGCTCCTGGAGCGCCAGATCTTTTTCGCCACCAACCGGCTGCCGTGATGCACCACACTGCTCGAGGACTTGCTCTTCTGCATCGCTGTGCCACCTGTGGAATTGGCGGTAGATAACGTGAGCGCTGGCGAACCGGGCGCCGAGTGCGGTTTGTCTTTATTGGAAACGTGTAGCAGATGGGACAGGAAGGATTGATGAGGATACTTAGTTAATACTTCTTCCGAACCAACATCAATGCTGCTTCTCGAACTCGCGTTTCTGCTAGGCGGTGACGTGGTCGCGTCAATATCCGACAAATTCTCGGACGGACACTCACTAGTCGGGAAAAACGTTTCGCGATAATGCACCGCCCAATCGTCCTCTGTCTGGCAGCTCTTGCTGTTGCCACTGTCCTCACTGATTTTCTGATCCGCGTCTTTTTTCTTAGCAAGACCCAACCGGTCGTAGTTGACCCGCTTGAATCGATCGTCCTTATCCGCGTCTATGGACTTCTTTCGCGCCATTCGCAGATACCTCTTGATCGTGTCGCCAACCGACGGCGACACGTCGTCCACACTGCTGCGTCTTCGGCTGGATTGTTCCTTTTCCTTCTCCAATAGACACGCGTCCAGAATGTCTCGGGAAACGGGATTGGTTTGCACAACTTGGTACGAATAATTCTTGGAAGGAACCTGATACAACGAAGACAGAAGATCCGTTTTCTTTTTGGCGGACGCTCCGCTATCTGCGTCGAGCCACCGATAAGAAGAACATCGAGGCGTGCGAAAATTTCGGCTGCACCTCAGATCGAAATACATCTTTTCGAGAAGCTTGCGATCCGTCAAGATGTCGGAAATCACGCGATCGCGGGAAGAGAATTTGCCGTAGTAACGGCTCAACGTTTCCACTAGATGTTTATGCACCACGTGGCCGTGAGAGCTGGAAGACGAGGCCGCGGTCTTTTTCTCGTTGGTCGCACAACTTGGATCGGAAGATTTCTCTTTGGCCTCGTCCACGAGCTTGTCCACGTATCGTTGTAACCTGTTTACCAGGCTGCGATGATCTAAAGACGATGAGTTTATCAACGCCAGCTCGTACGAATTGCTTTCGATGAACAAGTAATTTTGGAGCATGTGGACCAGGTCGTCTTCCTCGGCGTTTTCCTGGGATGATATTACCTTGCGATGCGCTTCCGGACTCGAGGGCATGCTACCGCTGCCGCTACCGCCTGACAAAAACGACGATTCTCTCTTTGCTTTCGTCAGATCGAATTTGCCGGCCGTGGTCGTGCGAATGTTGAAATTCTGGGGCGAGTTCCTGGAATCGTCGGCCTCGTCCGCCGAGCTAGCCTGAGCGCGACAGCTGCCGCCTTTGCCAACCTGTCGACGACGACGATGAGCGCGAAAGGTCAGACTTCCCGGATACGAGGACTTTCGCCATAGCAAGAAGCGCGGCTCCTTCTGACAAACCTCTTGGAAGGTTTGCTCGATCTTCGGAATGTCCTCGGGCCGATTGTGAGCGCCTTCCGGGATCAGACGTCGGCCCGCGTCGGCCATGTATCGCCACGTCTTTCGCGTGAGCAGCCATCGTTCCTTAATCGGTTTCGCGGTTCGTTTGGTTCGGCGATCCTTCGATGTCGAAGGTGTTCCGCGCAACGAACCGTCCATACTGTCGCGGCGCGAGCGTCTCCTGTTTCCAGGATCCGCTGCCATAACTTTCCTTGCACGAACCACTGTTGCGACCCTTCGTTCTCCTCGCCCTCAATCAGAATCGCCCTTACGCCGCTATTTTTGGCGGGGAATTTTCTCGCTCACGTTTTCCTTTCCCTTCTCGCGACAATCGACCATTATCCGATCATTCATATTTTATTCGATAAAAATGCTTGGAGGAGGGACGTCCAACATCAAGCGAACCAGGTAATCCTCCTTCGAGCGGGATAAAAATGCGCGCGCTCAAAGCAAGTGCTGATCGAAACCCACGAGAAGATCAATTTGTGCAAAGAGATGTTTAGATTTTTCTTCAAGTTCTCGGAGAGCGATTACTTAATTAAAGAAAGCTAAAGAGAGTCAAATGTGCCGCGAAGACGTTAAACTTCAGAAAATTATTTTGTATTACACATAGATTGTGTACATAATGGGATTTATGTAAAAACTTGAATGTTGCGTTACGATCGATTGCCGACAACACTTTTATCCACAAGGAAAAACCATCGTCACAAGCTCGCGCTTTTCTTCAAGTGAGGATTTCGCTGGGAAACGACGACGACGCGATCTCCAGAACGACGTCCGGACGTCGCAATCGCACGCGTTACAGTTGGCCGCGCGAACCGGCAAGGTGGAAGCTGCCTAAGGTACGCAACTACTGGTCCTCAGGGCGTCGCGACGCTCGTGAATGCTCCGTGTCTAAAACCGTCTTTTCGCCCCCCTTCTCTTCTTCTTCTTCTTCTTCTTCTTCTCTCGATTTGCGTGCGGAAACGTGAGCGAGCGAGCGAGCATGAGAGACGAGGACAAACGCGCCGCTTGAGAGAAGACGACGATGATAATGGACCAGACCGAGGAAGAGGTGCAGCGACTGCCACCGGTCTAGGATACCTGGGCCAGACTAGCTTGACTGAGATATAACGCCGCGTCGGCGACGTCGGTGTCGTCATATGCCTTTACCAAATATCGGCGGCGCTTTCTGGCAGCGCATCATCGCTCCCGGTCGCTGGCGTTTCGCGACGAAACCGAGCTGGCTGTTTGACGAGACCCGTGATGGCATATCATTCTTCGTCGTCATAATGTCGACGAATGCGAAACGTCGCGTCGATGAGTTGTTTGAAAAACGTTCGTTTTTTAACATTTTCTGAGAAAACGGTGTCTGAGACAACGTCTACGTTTCAAAACGCACAAAGATGTAATTGCGAGAATTCTATTGTCCAATTTCATATACGAAAAGTTTTTATATTGTCTAATTTCTTTTATTGTTTCTTTGTTCTAATGAATCGTTAGTTAATTAAAAATAAAATATAAGATTAATTCTAAAGAAATTAAATGTTATCCTCTTTTGTTATAACTCTTGCAACGGTACAATATGACAGCAAAGAAAAAGAGAAGAGATTCTCTCTGATGTAATAGATCATCATGTCGAAATTGTTGACACACCGCTCCGAGGTTTCTATATAACAAGTGAAAGAATGACAAATAACACGTGTAATGCCGAGACTACACTCCGTGCAAGCTCTACGTACGCTTTATTTTATTTTATTTTATTTTTGTCGGAGCAAACAAAAGAATGTAATAAATATATTCACTTTTTTATCATCTAAAAGCGACATCATACAATCGAAAACGCGTCGAAATTTTTTTTTTTTTTTTTTCATGGTTTGTTTGGCATAGCCTCGAGCTGCTGTCAAAATGTTGGTTATTCTCGCGACATTTCGAGATTATTTGCGTGACGACACTTAAAAAAATCAATAGCGCACATCGTTGCGTGTCTCTTTAATAAAACGCTATTAATCTTCTTTTTAATTCGGTTGCTGTTGTTTTTACTTGTTGCTTTGTGAATTTCAAATTTGTTTTTTTTTTTTTTTTTCTACTACGCGTTTGTCATGCGTTCACAAATTTAGAAGAAATTTTTTCACGGAAAATCACTGTTTGCTTTTTTTTATCTTCCTTTACAATTTTTTGCTACGATCTATCTTGTCTAATATTTACAAACACTCAAGAGACATGTTTTTTTTAATAATTTTTTTTTTTTTTTTTTTTTTTTTTTTTTTTTAAATAAATGTGTGAATTGCAGACTGCGTAACTGGGTGATCTGCAGGTTACTTGAATTTTTATCTGACTGACACACATAAACTATTCATGAATAATTTTATCATTTATATAACGTCGTCATCGCGTTCCCAGTCAGTGAGAGGAGATCGCAACGGAAGAGAAATAGAGCGAGAAAGAGCGTAAAAAAAAAAAAACGCAAAAGAATTGCGGAAGGACATCTCGAGTGTAGGCAAGTGCAATCGCGCCAGAATAACAAACTCGTCTTGCTGGCGTCTTTTAATCCATACAAAATCTATTTTTCGCCGGACAATCGCGCCAGAAATACGCAGATTGGCTTCCATTCGCGATAATTCCGTTCTCGCGCTCACATGATCGTCGTCGCCGCCACTTGGTGCCGCGCCGCATCAGGAGAATCTCGACGCGATATAGCGTTTTGTGCAAATCGCACGACATTTCATTTCAAATAAACAATAATCGAAATCTCGTTAGCGAAAAAATGTAAGATGTTGTTGTTTTTAAAA
>QVOB01018613.1:0-10157 GCA_014839585.1 Pseudomyrmex concolor | reverse complement strand
CTCAATAATTTCAACCGCTCATGTTCAGTTGCCGAAGGTAAATTCCGCTAGTCGCGGACTACACAACAAGTACCGCGCGACCAGAACAATACTCCGACAGGAAGTGAAAAAATTAATTTCGCGTGATCTAATGCAACTTTCTGCATTAATTCTTTCCTAAATACATTGATTTGTGCGAGCCACCAACTTGGCATGCCAAGTCAATCAGGAAAGCACAAAGCCAATTATTTAAGCAAATAAACACAATTTACTGACGCAACAATAGACCAACTTCGGCAAAGTTTCTCGGACTGGATTTTCCACGAAATTTGACGTTTCGCGAGATTGTTCTTGACTGGCTTCACATTCTTCGTACTGTTTTCATAAACAGCACAGAACGTGCAAAATAAACTTAATTAATACTTATTGTACATTGTGTTTTAATATCAATTATGCCACGTGACTTTATATGTGTGAATGGCTGACATTGCTTGTACGGCATCGCGCAAGCGTTTTAACAATATTATAAAAGTATTTGCATAATAACGCGAGCAGAATAATTAAATCAAGGTATGTTGTTCAAAAGTGTTATTGGGATTACACAGAATGAAGCTATTGAATTTGTTACAAAGATGTAAATTTATTCATATCGTCGTAAATTTGTAGTTAAATAAGCGGAACAGTTATTCTGTGTGTATGTGTGTGTGTGTGTGTGTCTTATAAATATTACTTTGGAAATTATTACACAGTGTTTTATTAAACTATATACACGTTTTCCGATACATCTCATTACTACTAAAAGGCGATTAATTAATCAATATTAAATTTGCTACTATGTTCTTTTCTGATAGTCTAATAGCAATTTCAAATTTTCCACCAGCTGCCGCAACGTTAATATTAATAATATGCATATTATCTTATCCCTTAAATGTGCACAATCGAGAAAAACCGAAGCTCTATAATTCGGACGCCGTCGGACGCGTTAAATACTTCTTTCGCGAAATTAACGAACAAAAATTTTCTCGAAAACTGGGACACGAAAGTCCCGCAGCGCGCGAGAGGACGCGGATACTTGTATACATGTATATATTCCGAAATGGAGATTATCTCAAACTGCAACGTGATAGTACAGTGTTAACTATGTACCATCGTAACCGTGTAATTTGAAACGTAGTCGCGCCTCCAACTCCGTCCGTACACCGTTGTCATACATTCCAATAATTTCCCTTTAACATCTCCGTTTAACTTGCGGGAGAATCTTCGCGTTTCAAACGCGCGTTGAAAATATCTCACGGTTATCTTCGTTTTCGCGCACGAATGTGTGATTTTTCAACTTTTTATTAGCGATGTATGTGAAACTCTGTGAATAATAATATTAAAACCTCTTTGAAACCGGGTGAGTCTGCTTTCTCCGAAGTTTTGGTCGAAAGCAGGTCAACCAGCTGACCACACAGAGCCGCAGCAAAAAGCTGCATTTCGAAAAAAACGGAAATACGCATTTCGAGTCGAAAAAAAAAAAAAAAAATTAAAATCGCGAAACAAATGCGACTTAGGTTTGCTCGCATCTGCATTTCCTTGCATGAGAGAGTCGAGAAGAATGCAACTCTCTTGATTGTTGCAGCGACGACGACGCTTAATCTTTCCCTTCGCGGCGCAGAAGCGGCGATAAATGCGAGACGATATTATCGTGATCACCTCGAGTCATTTCGGAATACAGAGACCCACTGCCGGATGCGACGCCGCAGCAGCAATTTAACCTCCCCTACACAAATGCTCGCTGTAATATACGTATTCGGCTTGCTGTAAAGAGTGGTACTAAACGGTACCTTAAGTGCCGACCCGAAATGTCGTAGGAAAATCTCGGGAATTGACTCAAACAAACGTACGGAAATTGCCGTCCCGGACAACGAACAAGTCGTAACAGCAAAGCGACTGTATACACAACTAAAGAAACAATATAATCGTCGCGGTGAACAACTAGAGAAACACAACACACTTTGGATTTTTATAGACAATTATGTGTAATAGGAAATAAAAACAGATAAGAACAATTGTTGAAATTTCTGTTGAAAGATGATTTCTTTTGTCTGGAATTCGTGGACTATGAAAAACATCGATAATAATTCTGGAGAAATTAAAAACGAATTTGCCGCGCGCGCAAGAGAGAGAGAGAAAGAAAACGTTTATATAAAGATCTGGAAATGTCTCTCGCGACAATTGCGAGCACTTTTGATTCGCCACGTGCATCTTTTTCTTCTTTGCGCGCAACATTCAACACGCAACCTTTTCATATTGTTTATAATTACGTAGGATCAAGCCGAGCGTTCATTCTGTGTTGCACGGAAAGTGGAGAAAATACTTTTTTTTTTTTTTTTTCAACGACGTGAGTTATTTTGCAACCTCAGAAAAAAGCATTTGACGACACCCTCTGACTTCGCTCTTTCCCGCGCGTTGCAAAAGCTGCAAATCTAGCACAACATGCAATCGATCGAACAATAATTGCGTTTTACGTACACGTCAGGCACTACTTTGTTTTTTTTTGTTTTTGTTTTTTTTTTTGTTTTTTTTTTTTCGACAAGTTGTATGCGCGCGCATAAGTAAGTTTTTAAGTAAAGTGCTCGTCGTTGCGAATGTTGACACTCGCGCGCGTATATCTCGTAATTGCAGAATTAAAATTTACTTTTGACCGAGAAAGGGTGAGAGTAAGAGTTAAGAAAAAAAATTTTATTACAATGTTACGTTTGCAATTAAGTTCCACAGATTTGCAATTCGCTCGCTTTTTCAAGAACAGAAATTTACTTTGCTTTTCGCAATGGAAAGAGATGTAATCAGATTGTGTATAGCGCATTTGCATCTCTCGTATGTCAATTTGATTATATTGTGACATGTGATCTACCGCTCGAAATATATTTCGTAATAACGAAATAATCTGTAATAACGAGATTTGTATCTCTCTTAAAAAAAATTCTGGACACAAACAAACAATTTATTTATATGTAAATTAAAAAATTTCTAATTAACATACATATATTGCTTAAGTTTGAAAATACGACCAAATTAATTTTTTCTACTCTCGTTCCGTATCTTATCGTTACTCTACAGAAAAAACTCAATCAGCTTTTTCAAGTGGAATGTGCTCGCTCACAACTTGTTTGCAGTGCGCACTGTTTCCGAGCAAGATAAGATAAATCAATCGATTGACAGCATACTTTATCTGCCGCACGCATATGGGACGCATAGGCAAGAATAACGCGCAAGGTAAGAACGCGCGCGGTTGATTGAATTCGAGCACGGGAAATCAATGGTTTGGATGGCGGTTCGATGGCGAAGGCTTCGTGCGTGACGAGAATCGTAATCGATTGATTAATAAATTTCGAGAGCTCGGCTCATTAAATCTCTCGTTCTGCGCTACATAAGCCAAAGCGCATACGCTCGCGGATATTCGTTATTTATTCAAGATTATTACAGAAAAGCGAATTTTCATCATTAAGAGACGTCGCTCGCGCCGACACAGACATTTCTGCAGAATATAATTTCAGTCGATACGCGTTAATTAGCGCGGGAAACATTGCAAAGAGGACTTAATAATCTCATGCTCGCGCAGACTACTGTGTTAAGTATTAGCGTACTTTGCGAACTGCCGCGTACATTCCGCGACTGAGCTTAAGTTTCACGATAACTTGAGCAAATACAAGATTTCTCGTAAGAAAACGCGCGTTCTCTCGAACGAAAGGAAGCTATTGAACGTTTGTTATTTATAAAGTTCGATTAACTCGCGCGACCAGGTTTTTTACTCTAATGGACTGTATAATATAACTTCGGCGCGCGCACAGAGTCACATGGTTTCGCAAGTCTCGGCTTATGATTGCTGCCACAGAACAAATTTTTTGTTCCACGCACAGGTATATCTATAGAATCAAAGGCTTTTTTTTTATCGGAACGCGCGCGCAATAAAAAATTAACTTCTTATTCATCTCGCGTCGCACGCGTACAAGCTTTGCTTAATTAACATAAGTTTTTACAACAGCGTTCTCGATGTTACTTGAGCGAAGTTGCAACATCTTTTACAAAAGAGTCTGCGTAACACGCTTGTGCAAAGAACTTTAGCTTTATCGCGCGTCCGCGCTTTAGTCGAAACTTTATAACGACGTGGATTTTTCGACAGCGAAAAGAACAGCTCTAAGAATCGTAATTAATCAATCAATTCGACAGTTCGAGGAATCGGTTTCTTCATTACTGACGATTCCGAAGTAAAAAACGCGCGCGCGCGTAAAGTAAAATTTGTTGGATTCGAATTCATGAAATTTGGAGATTCAATTTAATTATCAACAACTTGAAAATTATTTCACTATGTCGCGAATGCAACGCACGACCGTGGACTCAACACAAGTACGACCTAATTAGAGGAAAGTGATTAATTTCGCGATACATACTGTTGAGTATATACATTGCCAAAAAGCATCAGTGATAAAAGAAGATATCGGAAGAAAAGCTCTCTAGCTCAGTCGTCGAAAGCTTATAGTTTACTTTGTCGGCGCGGAAGTGAAAACCAAGAGCTCCGACAAAACTTGCGGAACTTTTGCGAAGTCGCGCCCGTGAAAAACTTTAATAATAATTCCGGTAGATTTCTTGTGCCTTAGTTTTTAATGAAATGATCACTTTCCGGTTTCGCGAAATAGTGAATTACGTTGAATTATTTTCTAAAATCACAAAACGACATTTCTTTCTCACAAGTACGATATTAGGTATATATACATGTATGTTTGTGAGGCAAATACGTTTATGAAAGAACGTAAAAAGGAAGTAAAATTTCTTCTTTTTTTCAAAACTGACTTCTCATTACGTCGCTCTTACGTTCATTATAATCTTTTCCCATATCGATGTTGCAGTTACGTTCGAGGCACGAGATTAACTTCGTAGTCGTTGTATCACGTACGGATCTAATCCAATCTATTTGAGCCTTGTGTCAGACGATCACGAACATTGAATTGATAATAAGCCGGGCACGTGAGTCCGCCTCTAAGTCCAATATTAGATTAAGTCCAATCGAGCAACGACGCCACGGAACATCAGAACTGTCCGTTCGAATCATGCGACCTGTTCGCTTGTGGTTTTTCATGTCCCGGTACGTAAAAACACATTATTTACGCGCGCGCTATGAGCTATCCGCAGCTTTAAAGCCTCGGATCGGTCATTGGTGACGCATATATCAAATATACACGCGCGATAACAAAGTCCGGGAAGTGAATTATCACGGAAGCAATTAGACGCATACTGACACAATTGCACGTACATATACATACATGCATGCATACACACGCGTCCGTTTTCTCGAGAAGATTCATGTTATCTTAAGCGCTCACCCGCCTAGCGGCAGCGATAGAACGACAAAATGTCAGTGTCGCGCGTAACGAAGAACACGCTTCAAAGAGAGTGCAAAGGACAGGGGGCGGTTATACTTTGAAGGCGGCTATAATTTAATGGTCGCCAGCGCGGGTCGCGCCGACGGCAACGATGCCTCGATCGATCATTAGAAGAGCGAGCTAACGTACCTGGCGTAATGTGTTCGCTTCGTTGTCGTACACATACGACACAACACTCGCAAACGTATACGAGCGCTCTGGGTGTCGGCAGAAAAGCCGCGGGCGGGCGCGACAGTTTCAATTGCTTAGAAATCCTCGACGGGATTTGCACGCACGACGAGAGAAAGTTATCGGCGCGCGCGCTCCTCGCTCTCTATACGACGCGCCGCATCGTCGTCGTCGTCGTCGTCGTCTCGCGCGTTCAACGAGAACCGGAGAGAACGGTAATTAATTTCGAACACGAAGCTGACTTTTCCGCGCCGTAGGCGAATCCCGGTGATACCCGACGTGGGAACAATCTCGATGTTTCGTCGTCGCCGTCGTCGTCGTCGACAGTGCGGATAAAGTTTTGCGCAACGAGTTTACGGGAATGGAATTTATGATAATACTCCAAAGCTTTTGCAAAAATGATTCGTATGGGGATTTTTTCCGTCGTCTTATCGCATTAAGACAAAATTGAAGAGAGCTTATTTCTTCAACTATCTCGAATCCGAAGATTTCTCGAGGTCGGATGAGATTGCGCGCACTCCATAAAGCTAATTGTCATATTTTTATCTTGTAAAGATATAGTTTTTCAAATTTTCGGACTTAGAAAGATACGTGTAATCAGTCTTAGATTTTAATATTGTATAATTTTATACTATATATATATATACACAATATATATATGTATATATATGTTCTCTCTTGCTATAAATTTGCACAATGATGAACACGAACACATTATTAGTGCGGCCGTAATTTCAATTAAATCTATCAGAAACAGCCTGTAGTTGTCCGATCTGTTGTTAATGCAGTTTGCTAAGGGACAGAATTCGACCGCGCAAAACGCATTGTACTCTAACCCGACGGAAAGACCAACATAATACGGCTGCCATAATTACTCGGCTAATAAACGGGACGAGGTAAACAATTTTGCACGAAGACTCGTATAGGTAGATAACGCGGTCTAAGGGTAAACGGTTAATCGACTTAGTATGGTGATTACATTTGCGCCCAAAATCCGCAATACCGTTAATAGTACGATTTCGCATTTCGTTACGTCGAGTCTTTGCGCGTTAATAAAAAAAACTAACACAAATGTAAGATAAAATATAAAGTATAAAAAGTATATCTGTAACATGGCTAACTAACTGTAAATGCAATTACTCCCGAAGAAGAAAATTAATACGCAATATACGTAAATTCTTAAAAATAATTAAGAAAATAAAAATAATTAAGACAACATTTCAGTAAAATTCAAATGTATCTGATATAACATGTTACGTGCAAATTACTAAATTTATGTCAGAAATGCGATATATTTATTACGATATAAGTCGCATTAATTTCTACTGTACGTGTTTCCGTCGTTAAAAACATGTGTATGTGTTGATAAATTAAATAACCGATGATCTCTCGAGCCTCGCGTAACTCGCGTGTTTTACGTATTCCACGTCCGAGTGCGGATTATATTTTTCAACGTGCCGCAGAATAAACTACGAAGGATTAATAATATCGGCGGGGCAGGCGTCGATTATACACGACGATGTTGCACTTTATTCCGTGTCGAGTTTGTTTAATCAGGTATGCAATGATACACATTAAATGAAGGATACGCAGTTTGCCGGGGTGCACTTTTATTGACTCTTTTATCCAAAGCTCATTTTGAAACACACGCGTTTAAACCAGCGCACGAAGATTTCGAAAGTTTAACTCTTTCTCTCTCTCGCTCATTGTCATCGAAGTAAGCACCAAAATAAACGGCTCTCATGGAACACACACACACACACACACACTTTCTCTCTCTCTTTCTCTGAGAGATAAAACAAAAATATATAAACTTTGGAAAAAAATGCAAACTGACCTCCATGTACGATGCTATCCGTGCTGTGACATAATAAGTACGTGCTTCTAATTAAAATGTGAACTTTAAAACATGAATCTATATAAGCACACAAAAAAATATCACGTCTTTCCTCTTCCGCATTTTAAAATATTTTATCGTTTTTTGTTCATATAAATGTATTTAAGTAAATATAAAAAACATATATTATTTTGATCGAACGACGCGAATATTTGATCGTGCTTCAGTTTTCTCAAGCTTCCGCAGAAGTTAGATTACCGACGATATATATAGATCGAAAGTATATCGAGTGTTTCCTTAACCGAGGGCAAAGCAATCGGGCGAAATAATTAAATAAGATGCAACACAACCGGTGTACTCGACTTCGCGCGGATTATATCTCTGCTCTTTACTCGAGCGACGCTCTAAGGAGCAACTAATTTCTTCGATACCGCGGGAAACGAAATTCTCATTTTTCAAATTTCGCTCGACGATGGATTTGCTCCGCGAATATCGCTCGCTTCAACCAACCGTCACGTGATGGTTCTTAAGTATTTCTTAAGTATTTTTTATGATTCACAATTCCAATGCATACATATATATACGCATTTAATATAATAACGAAATGAATCAGTAGTTCGATTCTCTTAAAGAGTTCTAAGAATGCAGATTGGACGGAGACGTGATCGGATCAAATATGCACGAGATCGTTTAATCCTCTTCCGACTTCTTCGAACCGACCTGTTAAAATAGATTAATTAACTTAGATATTATCTCTTTTTTTTTTTTTTTTTTTTTTTCTAAAACTGAATCCGACATTTTGTCGTTATTTTTTTACTTTTTACTTCTCGCGCGCGAAACCAATTTCTGTCTCCTCGGTAGAGTTTTTACATCCGAGTACATTCGATTTACCTTCCTAGCGCGTCTCTCTTGTAACTTTTACTTCAATCTTTTGCTTCCAACTTTATTTAGCGAAACGTAACAATTGGATGAGAGAAAAAGTATAAAACTAGAAATATGAAATATATTAGAAGTCGAGAAATGGAAACTCTTTTCCGTTTTAACGCTCAGATCGGTGACTATCGATTTTTTTTATTTTATAAAAATTAAAAAAAAAACAACGGATACAAATTGCTCTCACAAATAAATTAATTACATACAATTACAAACTACACCAGCGATGTATCTTTTAAGATTTAATACCGGGTGAAGTTAAGAAATAATCTAATTTCACCTCTAATTACATGCTATCTCGCGAGTCCACGGGTCATTCGTTTTTGTACTCATAAGGTAGTCGTAATGTGGGGAGCGCGCCATCAAGACGGATAACCGCGCGGATTATGTGCCGCGATGCGTAATTTGATAAGCTACTTGCGCGAACGCGGGGCACGTGGTGCACGTGCATTTCATTCAATATAGCTGTCGAGCGACTCGGAGACCGATAAATGCAACTTGGATTCAAATGAAACTTGCGGCTTCGTTTGTGTGTGCAAGAAGATGATTCGTTTGCTCTCTCGGTGCGTACAAGATGCCATTTAAGACCAATTGGCAATCGCAATGAAGACCGCGTAATGTCTCCAATGTGAGATTCCTTCTAATACTTTTCTGCGAAATGAGAAATGTTACTCGAAATAAACTTTCTTCATATCACGTTTGTGTGATCATAATTTTTACGACGACATTTATATTTGTGCTCATCGTCGCATATAATAACGGCGAGTAATACACATCTCTCTATTGTTCGCAATTGTTTTGGAATATACAATATACACTTTTTCCTGTTTCCACAAAATGCATTAATAAATGCATTACTAAATTTCAAAACTGCAAAACTCGTATACAATAAAAAAAAACGTAATTACACAAAAGGCCTCGACTTTTTACATCCGATCAACACAGTTTTTTTTAGATATAACTTTATCGTATAGCTCGCGTAGAGAAAATTTTGTGAAATATGAAACTCAATTGCGACAAAAATTTATTTGATCAGTGACCTGCGTGATCTCGTGATATTTTCCGCCTACCAATTTATTCGCGTCAATTCTTTCGTGTACACGGAAAAAAAAAATTTTGCTATTATATGGTCAGCAAGGAAAATGGTTGAGTCTACTAAATTGTTTGTTTCATCAACAAAATGTTTTGTTGGCGAAACAAAAATCTTAATAATCTCAATAAATGTCTTTTTGCTGGCCATATAGTAACTAATTTTCTACTATTTTAGCGAATTTTTTTTTTCGTGTATATACACACACACACACACACATATATATATATATATATATATGTACATATATATTCCGCGCTATGAATGAGAAAGAATGTTTTTCTCCAACAATTTAATTTCCACGCGAGTTAGATATTTTTATTTAAACGCCGCCAGCGTACTGAACCAGCGTATATATATATATATATGTATCGTTATTGCGCGAAACGCTGGTATTTCTGAAACTTTGGAGCCCGACGCAGCGCATTGTTGCTCCTAGTGGCCAGGAAGTTATAACAACAGCGAACGTTGCAAAAGTCTTCGTCCCACTGTTGCAAACGCGACTGTCTTCGTATGTGGTACGGAAGGTTCGCGCTATCTCTCTCAACTCGCGACTCGTTACACTGAGACGCACCGTCGTATTTTTACTTAAGTTTACATTATTACGAGACACTTCTCTACGAAGAGACGGGCTTTTATCTACCGTCCAAAAAGTTAATATAGCTGTATCGTGCGTGATAACGCTCTCTCGAGTTTAGCCAACCTCTTTCTCTCTCTCTCTCTCTCT